>APFE030556937.1:4675-65631 GCA_000404065.3 Pinus taeda | reverse complement strand
AGTCGATACATATTCTTATTGTCCCTTGCTTTTTGTTCACGGGAACAATATTCGATACCCAATCCGTTAACGGGATCGAATAAATGAAACCTGCTTTCAATAGTTTTTCAACTTCTGCTTTAATTGCAGTAGCTTTTCTTGGGTGAATCTGACGCAAGCGTTGCCGAACGGGTTTAGCATTCGGGTAGGTTTTAATTTCATGAACTACGATTGCTGGGTCAATTCCTGGCATTTCCTCATATGACCAGGCAAACACATCGCGGAATTCTTGAAATAGGGCCTTATATGTTTGAATTTCATCTTCCGTACAAGAGGCACATATATGAACATTTTCAACAATTCCGGGCTTAACTGAAATGTCAAGGGGAATAGTTCGAGAAATATTTCCCAAGTTTAACTCGGGATCAGGATATTTCATTGGATTCTGAGCATCCTTAACATATTCAGTTGTAAATATTGATGAAAAATCATCTTCGAAACGATCGCTCTCGGGTAAAAATGAAGATCTGTCATGAATATCTTCCCATGGTAACTCATCAACACATAGGATTTCACGAATTTGCTCATCTGATTGAACAAGTTCGGAAAACGTTATTAATTCCGAGTTTGATGTCGAAAGTGACTCTTCATGGACCATGTTCATTAAGTCGAGTTGGGTTGATGTTGGGTCGGAAAACGACTGCACGGTCTGACATGCAAGTTCATACAGACTCAAAGGCATAAGAGTACCAAATGAGTCTATCTCAGATTCAGAAGGTATGATCCAAGGATCATCATTGACAACTGTTCCTGATGAAATCATATGAATGGTTGCAGTAGAAGACGATGCGTTGATAGGAGGGAAAGGAAAAGTGCCCAGTAAACCAGAATCTTTAACTAACCCTACACCAACATCCTTATAAGCGATCGTCGCTTTACCAACATGCTGAATGCTCTCACCAGAGGCTGGGTCAAATGAAAAGTATGACAACTGGTCTATAGTTACGATATTTCCATTATGAGGGAACTTTATAAGCCAAAAGACCGACAAGACAGCAGCTGTCATAGTGTAAGACCAACTACGACCCAAGAGAAGGTTGTAATCTAGAGGGGCATCAACAGCCTCCACATCTAGATTAACAGTTTTACCTTCAACCCCTATATGTAGATCCTGTAAAATGTCGAAAGGATGAAACCCATGGCCATCAAAGGCCTTAAGAATCATCGGGGATTGATTTAGTGAAGGAGAACCAAGCGATCTCCAACACTGTATCGGCATAATGCACGTGGAAGCTCCCTCGTCAATCACAATCCTATGAATAGGTCTGTTTTTGACTATCACTGGAATCTGGACAGCCATTTGATGAGATAAACGCGGTGCACTATTTTCTAGATCGAAGGTTATAAGGTTCGAGTCCTAAGCGTCAACAGCTCCTATAGCCGACAAAAGTAATTTGCGCTATGCTGGACATGATTGCAGCACTTCCAAAGCCAACATTGCTGAGGGTGAAACAACTAAATCCTCAACAATGTTGTAGTTATGAGCCGCTCTCACATGTGGATTGAAAGCAAACTTTTGAAATACACCCTTTGTGGGCGGTTTGATTACTAAGTCTGGGTTAGGTTTCTCGATCTGTAGTGGATCAGAACCGAGAGCTGAGGTTGATGGATTTGAATAAGAAGATTATGCTTCTTTACCATCAATAGGACTTTTACTGCCATAATCTTGCGATCGAGTCACAATCCTAACATGGGACATCATCAATATGGGTTCTTCATTCGCACTGGAGGATGAACCTATCATCTTACTGTCTTGAGCTAGAAGAGGATCCTTCAAGACAACAGGAGTTTGGGAACCTTTGACAATTTTTGCAACCTCTGCCCGATGAGGGCAGTCTCTCGTATAATGGTCTTCATCGCAGATGAGACATGGATAACGAGGTTTGCATTTTTCATCAGTGGGTTTCGCTTTTCCGGGTTCCTCTTTTGAATTTTTATCTGCTTTATTCTTCTTCTTCCCTTTCTTCTTACCACCGGTTTTTGATTTAGCTGTAGATGACTCCACAACGTGAATATCAGCGGAAAGTTCCGCGAAAGACTCTCCTGACAGGGAATCTGGCAAGGTTATGATAGGAGAATAATTCTTGGAAGACTTCTTCTTACTTTTGGTACTTACTGTACCAATCATACCATCAACGGCATGAGACCCTGAAGGAGCAGCAGCGATTTGATTTTGTTTGGGTATGTCGGGGATCTTCTCGTGTAACGTACCTGACTGAGTATAAACTAAGTCAAGGTATTGTGCTTGAGCAATGACTTGCTCTTCAGTAACTACTTCGGCTTTAGCTACATCCTCAGTGATCCTGGGCAGTGAAGATTTTACAAACCATTCAGCTAAGATCTGATCCGGGATATAAACTTTCACTAAACACCGTCGACGTCTCCATTCATGGATATGATCTGAAATATAAGTGGATGTTGACTGTGTTAACAAAGTTAATAGTTTCGTGCCATTGTCATATCTGACTGGCAACTAAAAATGAGTTAAAAACGAGGTAGCTAACTGACTAAAGTTATAAAAATTGGCTTGCGGTAACTCGATGTACCATTTGGCCGCAACACCAATTAGAGTGCACTGGAAAAGACGTAAACAAATGGAATCATATGAAATGGAATTAGACACACACCAGAGGTGATAAGTCATCACATGGTTCGACGGGTCCTCTCCTGGCTTACCTTTGAATTTAGGAATATCACTGGGCAACTTATGCGGCATTGGCGGCCAATACTGAAGATAGTTAATTGGATCGTTCATAAGGCGCGTCAAGTTAGGCAAGTCCAAAGTTGCGATAAACGGTAACTGACGATTAGGGTCCCTAAAACTCAAGGTCTGCAGACCCGCCCCAGGAGGAGGATATCCAAGATAACTAGGAATGGGAATTGCATTTGGGATATTTTGACCTCCTGGAAAACCAGGATTAACCAGACCATATTGGGGTTGCTGAGGTTGTTGATATGTATACCCAGGGTAAGGTTGATACTGATAGGTTGGTTGCTGCGCAGCAGGACCGTATTGGTACTGTCCTTGGTACAGAGGTTGATTAAATTGAGGTTGAGAAGTGACAACCGTACTTCCTACAGGCATCTGAGCCGAAGTCTAGACCGTAGGTCCAGACTGAGGTAAAGATGTCTGAGGAGTAGATACAGGGACAATAGAAACCGAAGTTGTCGATACTCCAGAAGAAGGTGGGGTGGATGGAGTAGATGTTGCAATAGTTGCAGCAGACGTTTGAGGTGGAGTATGAGGCATACTAGGCCCAGACTGAGAAAATACAGAAGGTGCAAAAGTTTGAACAGTAGACTCGACAGGTTGCTGAGATGGACCAGAAACCAAGGGTTGTCCAGGTTGAGATGACGACTGCACATTCGGTTGCAAGACCTGCTGGGATTGAGATGGATCCCACACTAAATTCGTTCCGGGGTATGGACCCATAACAGGTTGAGGATATTGAGGACCATAACCGCGTTGAGGGTGGGGTTGATAATATGATTGACCAGAAGGCGGTTGGTAACCTTGAGATGGGTACTGACCTTGGGGTTGATAACCCTGAGGCACGTACTGATACTGGGGTTGACCTTGAGGTACATATTGATATTGAGGTTGATTTTGAGGTGCATATTAATACTGAGGTTGACCTTGGGGTACATATTGATACTGAGGTTGACCTTGGGGTACATATTGAGTCTGGGGTTGACCTTGAGGAACGTACTGTCTCGTAGGTATGTACTGTCCTTGAGGTTGTCCCCCAGGCGCAAACTGAGTACCTTGAGGTTGCCCCCCAGGCAGTAACTGGCCACCTTGAGGTTGAGAACCTGACATCATTAGAATATCTTCTACACTCAACGGTTTAGAACCACTACTTCCAGTTAACAACATTTGTTCGATAGGTTGAGGAGATGCTCCCGAAAAAGTACCAGAGATGGACTGATACCCAGTGGGAATAGAAGGACCGCCGTACAAATAGGATTCTGGAGATTGAGGAAACATGGATGATGGGCTAGACATATTCAATACAGGATAGTAATCTCTAGGTGCTGGGTGATAAAAAATACGAGGTGGTGAAAAACTTAGTCCCGGATTTTCCAAAATATTAGTCAGTGAACGGTACCAAGCACTGCTCCTAGGTGGACTGTAAAAGATCGATTCACGCTCCCTAAGGTCTAAGATAGGTCAATCTTCTGGAAAAGGAAAGCTTTCTTCGATATCTGAAATAGCAAGCTCTTCAATAGCTATAAGTCCAAAAGGAAGATCCTGGGTAATTACAGTTTCTACCCTAGCCGAACTAGGACCACTAGAAGTTGGAGAAACAAACTCTGATACGGGAGTAGCAGCAACTTCAGATTCGGGTTCAGATACATCAGGTTCGTCACCTATGTCACTAATAGATGCAATACTACCAGTAACTTCTGAAATTACTAACGGTTGAGAATCAGAATGTACTATCAAAGAAGGTTCTCCTTCTTTAGGTGACCCCCTTCTACGGTCACTAGGAGTGACGAGGACTTTCAAGCCTTCAAGTTGGCTCGGTACGTCCTCAGGAGGTTGACCCCAAAGTCTACGGGACGTCCTCAGTAACCCAACCACGTTAACAAACTCAGGGGATTGGCCCCGAAGTCTACGAGAATGCCTCGGTAATTCAACCACAGTTAAAGACTTTTAACTACTTCACACGCAAAAAAATTAAAATATCAATGAAACCACCTAAAGCCTCTAAAGAACCAAACAAATTGAATCACACGCCTAAAGAATCTAGGAGATCAACCACACACAAACAGTAACTTTCCGGACCGAAAACACTATTTGGTGATGAAATCCGATGTCGCAAAGTTCAATACAGAAATAGCGGTTGGAACAGTTACCCCGGCAACCTACTTAATGAATAGACTGGCACAAGTTTCTCCACTTAACCATCTCGAGTGAAGAGAACCCCCCAGAAAATCCAAGTGAGTTTAGCCGTTGTCTGCTCCAGGTATAGTGGGATCTTCCCACCACCGTCACCTTAGGAAGAATCCTATAGAATATGGTCACTATGGTTACCAACAGAAACAAATATACCTGGGGGAACAGTCTAGGCTCCTTGACATAAACCAAGGTTTACCAACAAGTGACCCCAGGCTCCTCGACAATGGTTAATTCGAGGTTTACCGTTTGTAATACGTGAATATCTGGCGTCGTTCCCAATGAGGAAGGATTGATTCCCACACTGGTTTGGACACGATCTCGTGCTTCTCCTTTAAGAGGAGCTTTCCCAGAGCATAGATGCAACAATTGGATTTCTCTCCTATCGCAAGATACAACTACTTGTTTGTTTTACTGTCTTGGAGAGTTAATTACTCCCTACAAGACACTAGCCTAAGCTATGTTGGTCTACTAGAGCCCTAGAAACAAAACATTTGCTAGATTGATTTTATTTTAAGCGTGATTTTTATTGGTTTTTTATTAAGTCAAGAGGTGATGGAGACGAAACTCGTGGTGTAAAGACTCGACTCAAAATCACTACAAAAATGCACTTAAGATGATTAAGCAATCTTTTCTCTTAAATGAACTTCTAGCTAGGAAAGAGTTGGAGAATGCAAATGCTTGTAAACACAAATATTTCTTAACAGACAAATCAAAAGAAGAGTATTTGTTCCAATGCACTCAAAACGAGACAAATAGTTATTTTGCACAAAAATTTCCTTTTTCCTTCAAATGTTCAAATGCTACGAAAACAAATATTTTTCAAAAGAGATTTTTATATTTTATAAAACATTTAAAACTATGACTAAATCAAATCTTGAGAAAACTATGAATAAAGCAAACTTAAGATCTAGAAACTATGAAAACCTATTTGAAGTAAAAGCTCACAAAATGTCTTTTCGAGGATGTTTTACTTGGCTATAAGCAAACCAAGGACCAATTTGTCCAGAATCACAAATAATTCAAGAACAACCAATTTTGTTTTCTTTTTGAAAATGAAAATCCAAACTTTCAATCAAAATCTTTTCGAAGTTTTGTAAAGAGAAAACTCAAAACGGATTCCTCAACAAGGGGAGATTTCATAAATGGTCGGACTCATAAGAAGGCTGGTAGACACTAAGGTGATCTGAAGTCCCTACAGCTTCTAAACTCAGAGCCACTACACAACCAAATTGAAAAACAAACCCAACAAGCAAAACTCCTAGGAATTTCACCTAAAACCCTAACAACAATGAAATTAAACCAAGGAAAGCTTTTAACAAGTCACATGCAGGTCTGGGCAGAGGATAACAACTACTAAATCAAAATAAAACTAATTTAAAGAGTAAAATTCAACATTTTCAAAATTTTAGCAGGGTACGCAGGTTCCGAGTTTACACAGGTGCGTGTACGCTCTGTGTGCAAAGTAAAAGTGCGTACAGGTACGCACTGTGATACAAACACAAACTGCGGACTTATCCTAAAGTAATGAAAAGAAAAAAACAAACCTAGATCCACTAAATCTACCCAAGTCCACACACAACAAGCCAAAAACAGAAACAAAAAGGCAAGTTTCTCAGGTCAAAGAAAAAACAAGGAAAACAATCGTCCCCAGCGGAGTCGCCATTTTGTCAAGCGAAATGAGTCGATCTTGCGGACAAGATAGACCTTCCTAGAATCTAAAAAAGACCTAATGACAAGCAAACCAACCAAACACTATCTTTCTATAAATGTGATTTTATAAATAATGGCAAACAAGTGTGTTTAAGGCCTACCTTATGTCCAACGCAAGTTTGGGGATGCCTTCGCTCCTTTGATCTAAATGAGTTCCTTTGTCGTGAACCTGCAAACACCAACAAGGCAAACAAATTAAATAGCACCTGAAAAACCAATATCATAAAACATATTTAACATGAAAGTCAAGGAGTACATGAAACAAATAACATAAGATACTTGTTGAGAAAAATGAGCCTGATTGTATTAATTCAAAAGAAAAGAACCTTACAACCTTTGCCTTGACGCTGTACAAGCTCCTTCCAGGGTCCAACAAGAAGTCTCCTCTACTTTGACAAGCTTCACTCACTCCCTAATGGGGCCAAAAAGGTATGTGATCTCTCCTCTTAAGCTCAAATAGGAAGTCTTGATTTCACTAGCATTTACCCTCAAAAGTTCAGCTTCTAACCTCCTAAGCCACTGACCCAATGCCTCAATTTATAGTGCAATGGAGGGCAGTTACTAGGTCCTCCTTCAAAGGGATAGAATCCTCCTTCAAAGGGATAGCTCCTCCTAACAAGGGATTAGCTCCTTCTCTTTTGGGATGTATGAACCACTTTGGAGCGAACAATCCACGTCAAAATTCCTTCTAGAATCATCTAGAATTAACACAAAGTGAGTTTTTTAAGATAAAAATTGTGCCTTTTGACTTTCACAGGGGTACGATCCCTCCCCTTTACATACAGAGTGTATAAGTATGTAGGTAATTTGAACAAAGGGTGTGGGCTTGCAGGCAAAAGTGAGAGATAGTGCGGAACCAGAGTTACATTGCTTTTTGATGTCTTTCTCTCATTTCCAAAGCTTATTTTGAAGAGCTGAGGTCTGAGACTTGCTTAGGAGGTCAGTACAAGTGATGATAGACCCATACTAACTGCAAATAATCAAGGTGACGATATTTTGGTGTAACAATTGGGCTATTTTTTATTCTCCTCCTTGGTTTTTTTATACATAGCTCTTTGATGGTCTTTGCATATATTGGGATATCTTGGATGGCTTGGAGGAGTGGGCTTTTTATGTACAAATTCTTAAGTTCTCCCATAATATCAAAGTCAGGATGTTGTATAGGTCGTGGTATAATTAATCGTTCTGGGAATGGGGGAGAAGATGTGGTTGCTTGATCATGAGTCTGTTTTCTGGCCACAACTTCTTCTTGTGATGGTTGTTCTATAGGTAACTAATTTTCAACTTGAACAGTTTTATCTCCTTCAGTCTCTATAATGCACCCAGACCTTAATTGAAGGTCGTTACACTCCCTTAGGTCGGTTCCTAGCTCTCATGTTTGAATTATTTGAATATATTGGACCGGTCCGTTATTTGGGTTTGGGTTAGGTTGAGCTGGGAGTTGCAGTCTTAAATTGGACTGGGGATTTTGTTGTAGTGCTGGCAGTGTAGGTTGAGGGAGTGGAATGGTTCCTACTGGATGATTCATCGATCTTTGCTAGTTTGTCTACCAGGCTTGACACTGCGAAGTGGGAGGGGACCATTGTGCTGAATACAAATTGTTTTACCAATATGGTGGGGCGTGGGGAAAATTTGGCCAATTAGATTGGCTTGCTTGATTTGATCATGATGATGATGAAGGAAATGCTTGTTGTGACCAGTTTGAGAAGGGAGGTTGATTTTGCCACATTGTATTATATCGCTGAGCATATTATGAAGGCTAGAAAGAAGAAGTTGGATCGGGGAACATGCCTGATTGTTACGCCTGCCATTGATGGCGATGATTAAGTAGGCACACCGATTCTAGTTCTTCTTCCACTTCTTTGTATACCACTTTCAGACCAGGAAGTGAGGGACAACTCTCTGTAGAGTGGTCTTTTGTACAAATGGTGCAAACTTGAACCGTATCTAATGGGCACTCCTTATGGCTGTGTTTTTTTTGCATCTGGGATAGTATATTTCCAGATTTTGCTCTGCCTCTACTTGTTTCTGTTTGGCTTGCATAATATCGAGCTACGTTGTCAGAGTTCCCAATATATCAGTTTTGAAATTTTCTAATAAATTTCCAATTTCTGCATGAGTTACCCCTTCTCCAAAGATCTTGTTGTCCCTTGTAAACCTGTCATGTTCAGTTGGTCTTAGCCTTGTACTTCCACATAAGCTCCTGATACATAAATCAATGATGTTAGAAAAATTTTCTTGGTAGATGTCTCCTTTTCCCATAATATTCAATGTTTCAATCCAATGTTCCTTCATACCTTTAATTAATGTTTTTTAATACATTGTCATGGAAGTGTAATGATGCATAAGGAGATCTTTGAAGATTATATTGAAAACGTTCGACATATTCTTCTAGTGTTTCATTAGGTCTAGATACCATCTAAAATATTTCATCTTTTAACTCTTTGGATCTAAAATAATCTTGATATTTCTTTAGGAAAGCACCTTTCATCTGTTCCTAGTCATTTATAACACCTCCACTCAACCCCATAAACCATCGTAAATAAACTCCTTTTAATGTAGAGGGAAATAGTTTCAGCTTTTAGGGATCGGTGGTATAGTCATATCCTCTGCACAGCACATCGAATTCAAACAAAAATGCATATGGGTCTTCTGATGTTAGGCCATGAAATGTAGGGATATGCTGGAAAGGAATTGCCTTCATAGGTGTATTGGTTGCAGTATCCACAATGGGATATTGCAGTGTGGAGGTTTGGGTGTTTGGCTGGTTCTGGGCCATTTTGTCAAATATGTGCCAATAGCCTTCTGGGATTTCTAGGAGGGTATTCCTAGGTTGGTTGGACAGAGCAGGGATGGTCTTAATAGGAATGGCCTTAACAACACTTCGTTTGTCTGGGATGATGAGAGTTCCTAATGTTTGGGGGGATTTTAGCTCTTAAGATTCTCCAACTTCGTTATGAATGATTTTTGCATCACTTCCCTTATCGAGGCTACTTAATCGCTAAAATAATTCAATAAGAGATCTTAGTTCTTCAATTTCCCCTGTTTCTCCTCCCCCTTCATGGAGATTACTAAGGTTCCCTTCTTGCAATGATTTTGGGCTAGAATTCTCGATTTCTTGAAAATCTTGCTCCTCAGTTTGGCTGTGCACCTCAACAAAGGCTACAGATGGTGATCCTATGGCATGAAGGGAACTAGTAGGTTGTCTAGAAGCAAATTTTCTAGGTCCTATCGAAGGTTGAGATTCTGCTTTTTTGAGGATTTCGTCTATAAAGGTCGATCGGCAAAGGGTCACCGACCCCTTAGCTTTATTAGGCTTGGGTAGTGGTTTAGGATTCTTTTCAAGATTTTTTTGCTTATTCATGCACACTAATCAAATGTTGATTTCTACCCAAAACAACAACAAATCTGCAAGAAAGTGGGCAAGGGAGCAGGGCTATTACATGCTTCATACGCAAGTTCTTACCTTCCATTTTTAAAACCCAATTCTCTCCTAGTAGGTACTTACACTACTCTAAAAAAGAAACAAATGGATACACTCTCCCCGACAATGATGCCAAAATGTCGAGAAGTAAAAAGGGTCTTTTTCACCTTTATTTACCCTACATTAATTATCAATCCCAGTATGATTTTTCATCTCAAAGAGTGTACTCAGTTTGAGGCAGTCATTTGTTAGAGTAATGCTAGTAGTATAGTGCTTCCGCAAAAGTAACTGAATATTGGAAACAAACTTCTAAATGTAATGGCAGGTACTGGAAATGCTTGTAACTAAATCATTCAATGAAGAAACTATAGTACTTCATCAGTCAAGGGTGTAGTAACAACAAATCCTCCCTTTGTAAACTAATGTAATTAGAAGCAATAAAGGAAAAGATCATCAATTTGGAAATTGGACAACAATAGTCAACATTCACTATAGTTTCAGATCATTCTGTTCACACCAAAGTAATGCGAATTCAAATAATAGGGAAAGGAACAATAGCGAATCTATTTAACAAGATGGAATAGAAAATCTTTAATCTACAGAAATAAATGAAGCGGTAATCGTAACCTACAGGAATTAAGCAACAATCTTTACCTCAAAAATGAATTGAAAATCAAACAGAAATGGAACAACAAAGTAAAATGAAGTATGGAATATTGAACAACAACCTAAATCAAATGTAAACACACAAAAACTAAATCGAATATTACACACAGCACATCTATATTAAAGGAAACAATAATCTGAGTTTCAGCATAACAATTATTAATCTTGGTTATGAAGAAACAACAATTGCAGTCACTGTTGAACATCAATCCCAATGAACAACAATCATGCTTGGAAGTAAACCGTAGATGAATAGACAATAATACCGAATTGTAAATGCACAACACTATTACTCTGTAAATGAGTAGTAATGGTAATCTAGAAGGAACAACAATGTTATAAAATAGTATCAATATGTAAAGGAACGACAATGCGATATAAATTCAGAATGAACAACATAACATTCTAGTTGTTGACGATAAACTTACTATTCAAATATGAATGAAATATAATAGAGCCAATACATGAAATAATAAGGAACAACAAATTACTGAACAAAGTGAATAAGAGAAATCAAACCACACGCGACTTAGAATCGGAAAATAATGGTACAAAAAGCAAGTGATCCACCAGGGCCGGGCCCTTAGCCTCCAGGGACACATTGCTTATGATTACTCCAGAATCAAAGATGGAATGGAAACAAAATTTATATATTAAACATCAAAACAGAGTTACAATAACTGCTCTTTTAAAGAGAGTCGATGATCAAAGTTTAAGTTACAATAGTGAATTTCATAAAAACAACAATGGTCCATCTCTCGAGCTAGTAATGTTGTCCCCTTTTTATAATAGCCAAGCAGAAATATCAAAGATACAGATAATCTTTAAGGCAGCGATCCCTTAGGATCAAAGGATCCAGAAGGATTCACCATATTGTTATGTCTCCGTTATCTTCTCATTCTCTTGCACCGATTTAGTATCTCCTCTTCCTTTTCCTGGCTTATACGCTCCAATCTGGATTGCCTCATTTGGATGCGATTCCATATGAAAGGGACAACAATGAATTTCTTCTTGTCTTTTCCTTTGTAATGGCGATCTTCCGTTTTCTTTTTTTTCTACATAGGAAAAGGTAATTATTAGTCAGTTTACATTGCTCATAAATCTTCTAAACTTTATTATAATCTTTCACCATATGCCTATTTCATAATGTAAAGAAGTTATGAATTTAAGAAAAAGATAATGAAATGGATGGCAATCACATACCTTCTCTAATGCTCAACATTGAGCAGGGCTTACTAGAGGCTGCAAAGTACATGTCGCTCTAGGCTACCAAGGATGCAAAGTGGATTCATGAGACAAAGATATTTTGGGTGGTCATGGAGGCAAGCGTCTAGATGTGGATTAATAGGAGGTCGCACATGTCCCCCATAGTGCACAATAGTCTGCGGAGCTTCGCAGACTTCAAGGCAGACATGCACAAAACTTTACATAAAGGCTCGAAAATATTCGGCGCAACAGTGGACCAAGCTCCCCTTCATTGCCACTGATGATGCAATTTTTACAGTGCTAGAATCATGGCCTCCCGAGTGGCGCACCCTGGATCTGGTAGAGCTGGATAGGACAACAACACAAAAAATGAAAGGATGAGGCCAAGTTGCATGTCACGAAGTTGGCCGAGAAGAGGCACAATGAAAAAGTGGCCGCAGAGGTAAGGGCATTCCACGAGGTAGCAAAGGTAGCCATGGAGCAGGCAAAGGCCACCGAAGTAGTAGCAGCAGCACAAATAACAGGGGTCACAACAACATAGGAAGAGGAGGGCTAGGAATTTTCTATGGGATAGGAGGTAGAGGACACAAACCTGGTAGAAGAAGGTGCGGACCTAGGCACAACATCCACCCAACTGAAAAGGCCACGCATCATAGAGAGATTGAGTCCACGGAAAAAGGTCTAGGCCTCCAAATTGGCCATCGACCCGATCACATTAACAGAAGGTGATCTCTATGACATCAGCGACACAGTTTGCAAAGTCACCAAGGAAGCGCTCCATGAAGCCATGTCAGAGCAACAGATTGTGTCGGGTGCCCTAAGGGCACAACTACAGGAACTACAGGTGTGGCCCCCACAGGAAGGAACCATAGCCATCTATGGCATAGCAGACACATCAACGACGGAGCAGCTGCTACGTGCAAAGATGGCCAACATGATAGTGCTACTGGAAGGGGCACTAGCAACAGAGATTGAGGTCAACAGAGCTGCATTTGGCAGCATCAAGGGACTTGGCCTTAATTTGGTTGCCCTTCTGTGAGACACACTGTACCAACTGCAAGATGGCATAATAGCAGAGCTGCATGCCAGGGAGGGCCACGCGATTTAGGTGATGAGTGAGCAAAAGATCAACATCGAACAACTCAGCCTGCAACGTGACAAACTAGTGTAACAAAACCAACAGATAGTACAGACAGCTGATAAAGCATGCTGGTGAGTCCCAAAGTTGTCCATCGCCATAGAGCTACCAACAGATATGCAGATCCATTGTTTGGCAAGTGGATTTCGAAACACGTGCAAGGAAACAATGTGTGTGCAACTGGAGCTGAATCTCTAGATTGTCGAGCTGCAGCTGAAGGCGCAACCTTCCGCTCCCCCGGAAGTTAAAGAGCAGTGTGTTAACATTATCCAAATAGGGCTGGAAGAAATTGGACGGGCAGTGCAGGACTATACCGATATATTGGACCAAGCCTTTGGCATCCTCACATCCTTGCAGGAGGACCCCAACATACAACACCTGGAAATAGAGGCATACGAGCTTCAGGAGCAGTACGATAGTGTAAGGGGAACTATGTAAACAATGGTCCTCACTCAACAGTTGGCAAATATGCAGCAAGCAAGGGCATTGAAAGAGCAGGTGGATGCCACAAGATAGAAAGAGGCACTTCTCAAAGCACACGTCCATTCATGGATTGATGAGGCATTCACCATTATAGAAAATATTAAGGGCAAGCTCGCATAGATGCAGGGGCTCTACACACTAAGGCAGGGATTTGATCCTCATAAAGAAGCATCGAAAGAGAGAATGCAGTAAATACAACAAACCACAGAACAATGCGCTATGGACCTTCGAGCAATACGGGACCAATTGGAGGGGCTCCACACCAAGATCGTTGCGCCAATCGAGTAAATCAGGGACGAGTCATGATGATTGTGTTTGGGGCCTGTTGGGCATGGAATCCCCCCACAACATGTTTTGGGGCTCAAAGCCCAAGCTTTGGTCAAATGTATTGTAAAACTCCGTGAATTGCAAGCACTAAAGCGTAAAGTATAGGTTAAGTCATAGGGTTGTCCACCCTAAGTATTTTTATCTAATGTAATGTCATGTCGACCTACCCATGGTTCGCAAACGATTTTATAAATAGAGTGAGGCTCTAAGTTGTAAAGATAGCGAATTAGAGAGATAGATGAATATGAATGGTTCAAGCATAAAGTAAGAGTCTAAGTGTATTGGGTCATAGTAGTAGGAAGAGGCTCTGCAACTGAGTATCAGAGGCCTAGTAGAGTCCGCAGCTGAGTGCGCAGACCCCTGCAGGGTGGTGTCGAGTCTATAATCTTGAACAAAGAATAATAAATAGAATTTGATTCCAATTTTTGTGCATCTGCTTGTGTATTGCCTTCTTTACTATTTTGTTTTTCGCACACACTTATATGATTGCTGGATATACTATTAATTATCACTAGTCTTACACAACTAAGTTGAGTAATTGGGTAATAATAGATTAAATAACAAGGAACTTGGGTATAATACAGATCTCCCACCGAGTAGGGCTGCATGGAAGCAGCATCACAAATTGCGAGGGACTAACAGGTGCAGATAGTGACGTGTGCAGGGTCAAACCGCAGACCTCTAGAAGCTCATCAGACATCCCCAAGGTGCGGAAACCTGGTTCTAACACCCTCCCATACTACTTCGAGTGAGACCTCATTCCGCGTTCCGTTGCTGAAAGGGCCAGTAGTACCAAGATTTGCTTAGCTAAATCACCTCTAAACTTGGGTCAGGCCCATACAGGCGAACAAGATTCGATGACAGAGCATCTAAGCACATTTAATACTATGTTAAGCTAGTTATTATCTATTGATATTAAAATTTCAGATGAAGATAAGTGCATCCATATTTTGTGTTCTCTATCAGATTCATGGCATAGTCTAGTTGTTGCAATAGGTGGCAATGCAACTGCCTTGCAGCTTGATGAAATAGTCTCATCCTTGCGGATGGAGGAGATGGGATAGAAAAATATGGAGAGATAGGATGATGATGCCTTGTTTGTATGAGGTAGTGCCTGAACAGAAACAAAAATAAGTGCTTGAGTGGGAGATCTAAATCTAGAGGGAGATCTAAATCTCCAAGAAAACCTGTAAAGGTGTGCTGGAAATGTGGAAAGAAAGGGCACTACAAAAGGGACTGTAAATCTAAAGCTGCTGAGAAAGGAAAGGGATCTGATGATGCTCCTTCTGCAGAGGCAAAAACCACCTCAGATGAAGGTGGGGATGTGTACTTGGTGTCTTCTTCAAGTACACATGTAGATCACGAGACATGGTTGATTTATTCAGGTGCATCCTTTCACTTCACTCCCCATAGAGAGTGGTTTAGTATGAGAACTATGATGGTGGTGATTTCTTGTTGGGGGAAGATAGGAAGGTTAGAATCATTGGTTGTGGAAAATTCAAGTTGAAGTTGCAAGATGGAAGTATTAGAACACTTATGGGTGTTCTGCATATTCCTGCATTAGCGAAAAATCTAATTTCTGTCAGCAAGCTGGATGATGTAGGTGTAAAAACAGTGTTTGAGAAAGATACATGCAAGATGGTTTGGGGAGCACTGGTATTGATGTAGGGAGTTCATATTGGAATTTTGTACAAGCTACAAGGTAGCACTATTATTGATGGGTGCAATGGTTCTGTAGTTCCCAAAAGTGGAGCAGAAAATCTAGTGGTATATGGATAAAAGACCATGCTATGGCATCAAAGGCTTAGACATATTAGAGAGAAGGGCCTTCGAATACTTCATGGTAAAGGTATGGTACAAGGTATGTCTAATACCTCTCTAGATTTTGATTTCTGTGAAATTTTTTATATGGGAAGCAAAATTAGGTGAGTTTCCCCTCTAGTGGTAAGAGGGCGAAACAAATATTAAAGCTTATGCACAGTGATGTGTTTGGACCTGGGTCGATTCCATCACTAGGTAACTCTTTGTACTATGTATCATTTATAGATGACTTCTCAAGGAATACATGGATATATTTCCTCAAGAATAAATCTAAAATCTTCAACAGGTTTAAAGAATTTAAGGCTCCGGTGGAAATCCAGATAGAGAAGAAGATAAAGGTGTTGAGGACAAATAATGGTGGAGAGCTTTTCAAGAAGGAATTTGAAGAGTTCTGTAAGAAGTTTGGTATAGCATGGCAGAAGACTACTACATACACACCAGACAAAAATGGAATTGCAGAAAGAATGAACAAGACGTTGATGGAAATGGAAAGAAGCATGCTCAGTGGTGTCATGTTAGGACAGGGGTTCTGGGGAGAGGCGGTGGAGACTGCATGTTACTTGGTCAAAAGATCACCTTCATCATTGTTGGATGATAAGACTCCACAAGAGGTACGGACTGGTAAGAAATCTTCTCTTTCATATATGAGGGTATTTGGATGTGATTCATATGTACATGTTCCAAACAAGAAAAGAACAAAGTTGGATAGTAAATATGAAAAGTGCATCTTTATTGGGTATAACAGTGGCTTAAAAGGTTATAATCTTTGGAACCCACTAATAAGGAAGGTTGTGTACAACCAAGATGTGGTGTTTAGAGAGGTGAAATATGTTATTAAACATGAATTCCTACCAAAATGACCTGAGAAGATAGAGTTTGAGCAAAAGGAGGAAGAATTGGACTCTATAACAAAAGAGGAATCAGAAGATGAAGAACCACAAACTTCAGTTGTGAGAAGATCAATTCAAGAAAGAAGGCAGACAGAAAGGTATAGTCCATCTACTTTCTGTTCAAATTTTTCTTTATATATTACTGATGATGATACCAGAACTGTGAAGGAAGAAATAGATTCAGAGGATGGAAAACTTTGGAAAGAGGCCATGGTTGATAAAATGGCATCTTTGTACAAAAATGAGGCTTGGGATCTGGTGGAGTTGTCAGGTGGAAGGAAATCCAATGGCAGAAAATGGGTGTTCAATAAGAAGATGAATGTAGAAGGAAAGGTGGAGAAATACAAAGCTCGGTTGGTAGCAAAAGGTTATTCCCAGGTGCTGGAAATTGATTTTGGTGATATTTTTTCTCCTATTTCCAAGGTAGCTTCTATTAGATTACTTTTATCTGTTTCTTCTTCTTTTGAATTTTAAGCAGAATAGATGGATCTGAAGACAAAATTTCTTCACGAGGATATGGAAGAAGAGATCTACATGAAGAAACCTGAAGGCTTTGTGGTGAAGGGTAAGAAATAACTAGTATGCAAGTTAAAACAGTCTCTATATGGGTTAAAATAGTCACCAAGGATGTGGTATCAGAATTTTGATACATTTATATGAGGACTTGGCTTCACCAAAAGAAAATCAAATCACTGTGTGTATTTTAAATTAATTGGTGACCGTGTTATTTATCTAGTCGTGTATGTGGATGATTTGTTGCTGGTTGGAAATGACAAAGAAATTATCTAGGATTTGAAGACCCAATTGTCATCCGAATTTGACATGAAAGATCTTGGTGCTACAAACTATATTTTGGGCATGGAAATTAAATGAGATCAGGCAAAGAGGAACTCTAGTTAAACTAGAGGAAGTATGCTGAGATAATACTGCAGAGGTTTAATATGCAGGATAGTAAACCGGTGAAGGCTCCTATTCCTGTAGGTGTAAAGTTATCTTCTGAGAAGTGTCCCAAGAATCAAGAAGAGGAAGAGAACATGTCTTGTGTTCCATATGCAAGTGCAGTCAGTATCCTGATGTATATAATGGTTTGTACTAGAACAAACATTGCACATGCAGTGGGAGTATTGAGTAACAGTTATATACATTTATTAATTAACTAACAATAATAAACACAAATAATAAAAAAAAATATAAAGAGTAGTATTAATAATAGTTAATGAAATTAATAATAATAATAAACAATAATACAAATAATAATAATGTATTAATAATTAATAACTAAGAATAAATAATAAATATAAATAAGATTACAAAGAATATTGCATATAATACTATTAAGAATAACATAAATAACAATATTAACATATAATTAATTAATCAACAACATTAATAAATATAATATAAATATTAATTAATAATAACATATCATTAATAAGATAAGAACAATAAAGAATAATACAAGTAACAAGTAATATTAAAATAATTAATGATGATCAAAACAAACAATGATCAAGTAAATAATGAATAATAACAATAAGATTAACAAGGATTAATAATAAAATAAACAATCATATAAATATAATAATAATAATGATTAATAATAACAGTAATAATTAGTAAGATAAATAAATTAGTTGTCCATATTGTCTTTACATCAAACCTAATTCATATTTATCAAAATCCCTTTACATTCTTTTCTTCGTACATCAGTCCTGATGATGAGTCTGGGTCTAGACTCGAAACGTCGACAGATATAAAAATGGGCACTGTGGAAAATCTGAATTCCTCTCAGAAGATATACAATTGTTTTGACAACTTTCTTGACAAACAAAGTTGCATCATCAAGATAATAATGTTTGAAATTGAGTTTTAGAAGATGCTCATTTAGTTTTTCTTACCAGGCTTGCAATGCTTGTTTGAGGCCATACAAGGATTTCATAATTTTGCATACTTTATGTTCATGTCCTTTCACAGCAAATCCTTCAAGATGGGATATAAAAACATTCTCTTTTAGATCTCCATTCAAGAAAGCAGTTTTTACATCCATTTGATGGACTTTCTAACCATTATGAGCTGCTACGGAAAAGAGTGTCTCGATGGTAGCCCATTTTGTTGTGGGGAAAAAGTCCCCTCATAATCGACCCATTCCTTCTATGCAAAAAAAATTGCCACAAGCCTGGCTTTATGATTTTCAAGTGAGCCATCAACTTTATACTTGTCCTTGTAGGCCCACTTGCAGCCAAATCGTTTGCTTCCCAATGGAGGATCAACTGTTAAGTGATAAAAGGTGTCTTTTTAACTCCTAATTATCTTCGCATTAATTGTGAACCCATGGACGATTTTTTATTTCAAGAATGTACTCAGTCTGAGGCGGTCACTTGCTCAAGAGTAATGTTTTGCAGAATAGCGCTTAAAATGCAAAAGTAAATGAATGCTAGAAACAAAATCTAATAAGAACAGTAAGAAACTGAAATGTTCTATAACTAAATCATTCACTCAAACAATCATCAGTCGAGGATTCAGTAATGATAACTCTCTCCCCTGTAAACTGATGCAAACGAAAATCAACCATAAGCAAGATCTCCAATCTGAGAACTTGGACAACTATAGTCAATGTTTTTTACAGTTGTTGATCTTTCAATCCACACTAAAGAAAATAACTAGAAATGGCAATTCAATTGGAAATGCTTACTAAAACACACTTGTTTCAATATCAATTAAAATATGAAATCAAATCCTTGCAGAAAAGAATAGCAACTAAGTCTATTGAAAAACTGAATTGTAAAGCTCAACTTTAGCGGAAATGAATTGAACAGCAAAACTCATCTTACAAAAATGAAATATTAATGGAAAGGAACAATAATACTAAATTATCGAAGATGAACAACAACGCTAAATGGAAATGAACCGCAAAGCTATATGAACAACAATACTAAATGGAAATGAACAACACTACGAAATTAATAGAAATGAGAAGAAATACTAAATAAAAAACAACATGTAATGCACAGTAGAATCTGAAGTGAACAACGAAGCTTTATAACCAAAATGAAAAACATAACAATTTAAGCTGTAATGAATAATAATCTTATTATGATGGAAGAAAATGGCAATGCGATTCAATTGCAGAAGGTAATAATTAAACAAACCACACTTGCAGAAATCAGAAAGATATAATACAGAGCAACAATTTAATCCAATAGAGTCTAGGCCCGTAGCCACTAATGGATGTTGCTGGGCTACTTCAGATAAGGTGAATGAACAACAACCTCCAAATTATATATTAATCATCAAACTGTGAAATCCTTATAACAACAAAAGCCTTGAGAATTACAATGGTAATGCAACAGTCCCCCTTTCCCCCTATCATATCCTATCCTATCTCTAATAATCCCTAACTTAATCTCTCATAAACTATCCCATCATGAATCATGAATCCTGAATCCCCTTCTCTGATCTCTGTTTTCATTTAAATACAGAGAGAGTAGAGAGAAGTGACAACATATATGATTACAATATGATTTCTATTACAAAATTGGATTGTTCTCAACAAATTGATAAGCAAGATCATATCTGAAATATCTTTCCATGATTCATTCAACAGGAATAGGTAGAATTTGGCATTGCAACTAGGATAATTTGGAAAAGGGCCACAACAACGAATCTAAGAAAAATGTTTTCAAAGAACCTTCAGTTTCTCTTATTATGGACCAAATTTGGAAAAAATGCTCAACACAACACTAATTTGGTATATTTTAAACAAAACCCATGTTTTGGATTTTCCAGATTCTTCTCCATTTGCCCAAACTATTCAATACAAAACTGTCGCTTCTTGTTCCAACAAATTTCTGAGTTGGCACATTTAATGATGAGCTGGAGATCAAATCTTCAATCTAGAAAATATCTTGGAGGCTAAAATGGTGAACAAATCTATTAATAAACCATCATTGGTAAAAACATGCATAATCATCAATTTATTAAAAATGAAGGAGAATAAATAATATATATCCATAAGAGCATAAATAATTATAAAATAGAATTATATGATAAAAAATGATAAATGCCATGATAAAAAATGATAGAAATGGGTGGAATAAGCATTCAAAAGTGATAATAATAATGGCATATTAATGGCCCAACATACCCCCAAACTGAATATATTACATGTCATCATGCAACAAAAAACTGAATATATTGCATGTCCTCATGCAACCCAAAGACTCTGTGTTAACCAAGCAATAAAAAATTGTTCATCCCAGCTCATGAAATGGATAGAACAAATGATTTTTTTCTCAATTAATGAATATTCAATTTTAGCAATCTTGATAAAGGCATAACAAGTTTTACATTGATGTTCAAGTTATGTGTATATGGAGTTACAACAAAATATGATATAAGTAACAACAACTTCATTAACCATTTTGTCAAAAACTACAAAACAGATTTTGCTAAAATGTTACATGTAGATTTATAATATATTAATGTTTCTATGATCCAAAAATCGGATCGTTTTGATGCACGAATCATGAGATATAAACAAAATGTTTGTAGGTGATAGTGCATGATTTCTGAAATTTTATGAACTAATCTAACTTGAAATTTTCAGGGTTTGTATATTTTAATGGTATGTCTGTGTTTTCCAGAAATCACAAGAATTGAGTTCATAGTTTTATAAATATTATGGAAATCAATTTCTGCACTGAAATTGTATGTCTTAAATGAGAAAAAAAATAGAAAACATCCATCATGGGTAGCCATTCCTCCCCCAAACTGAAGAATTAACATGTCCTCACGCAATGCTGGAATACAAAGAGGTGGTTGTCACAATCTGTTGAATTCTATGCTTAGTGTAAAACAACATGGAATAAGGGAGGTGTTGAGAATAAATAAGAATATAATGGATGATAAATAATATTAACGACATGGTCATAAGAAAGAAATGAATGAAAGCAACACTCCCCCAAACTAAAGGATGATATGTCTCTGAAAAATGGGAAGTGGTAAAGCTGTGGAATGAATGATGATAAATAATGCTCAATGGATTTTCATGAAATTCTCCTAAATTCGTAATAAATTAGAAAATTATGTTATTTTACCTCAAATTTTACCTCCAATAAATGTGGAATGACATATGTGGACTAGCATTTCATGAAGCTGATGTAGACAAAGTTGATGCGGAAAGTGATGCAAAAGGTGGAAGCCATGCAAGCACTCATGTCTGAAGAATTGTGTGCGTGCGTGAGTTACTCAAGCCTCTTCTGCTAGTTGCAATAGTGTGGTCATGCTATGAATAGAGTTTCCCCCCATACTTATTGTTCTTCTGTAAACAAATCACTATTTTGCATACAATGTTCTTGATTCCACAGTGTTAGTTTTGAATAGCAGCAAATAAAATGCATGCAAAAATTCCAATCAGAAAAACTTTTGTATATATGCAATACTAATATTTTGTCAAATCAACAAGTTATGGTAGAGTGCACTAATCATATCACATGCTATCCCATAATGCATACATTCCCCCTGCAATTGGAAAAGGGATTCCATGACCATAAATCTTATGAAAGGTGTTATGCTAACGACAAGGCAAGGGAATGAACAATACAACCGTAAATGAAGTAGAGTACACATATCAATAATAAGATGGAAAGATGTATGTTTATAATGAGAGCAGAGTGTGTAAACATAGTTATGAATAAGAGATAAGACACTTTGGATTGATGATAAGTTATGAAAAAAAAGAAAAAGGACATCAATATGCTAAAAAGATGTTTTGCTCACAGTATTCTAGCTGAAAATGATGCGATTGATCTGGAAACAATTTGTCATGAGTAAATGTTCAAAATAGGGAAAAAAATTAAGGAAATAACTTCTCTGATAAAAAGAAAGAATAAGAAAAGGGTATTATAGTAATAATTGACGATAAGATATAACTTCAATACCATAAGCAGAGCCTCTACTGCCAGCAGACATCCACAGCCTCAGTAGGGTTTCTTTTTAACCCATATGAGCCAGGATCCTCAATTTATAACTAGAGAGTTCAGGTGCTATTTTATAGAAGAGATCAATGTGCTGGCGTGGTAACCAGATAACCACACTGCCATTCACTGGGATGTAGCAAAAGTGATCAGGCCGACTTGTGATGAGACCTCCTGTTCCAAGGATAATTTGGCTATCCAATGGATCATAACCCTGGTGTGGTGGCTATAATGGAATGTCACTTTGTTACAGCCTTATGAACATGTAGGCTGGCTCGTAATGAGACCCCCTATCCTCCATCTGCGAACAAAATTTTGTTGTTATTACACATTTTTATGATAAAAAGAGGGAGGCTCAGTACTCCTTAAGAGCAGGGATGGTGGAAGAAGTTGAACATGTTAATAGAAAAAAATATACCCATAATCTCATTTAATATAGAGAGAGAAGATTATAACCAGGAAAGGTGGAACCAACATGGTATTAAGATGATCAATCAATATCATGTTCAACATGAAACAATGCAGTAAAGTAGTAGATAAATAATTGTGTCCCTTTTGAAAATAATCTATCATCAAGGAACTGTCTTGTTAAAGATCATAACATGAATGATATTAACTTGCTCCAAAAGAATCCATAATTCTTGCCCCCATAAAAGTAGTGTACTTCATGCCATGAAAGGGAATCAGTAAAATGTGGTTGAGATGAACTAAGAATAATCTCATAAGAAGAAAGAATGATTGTTCTTGAAAATACTCCCAAAGTGTTGTTCCCTTGAAGGAACAACAAAAATACTCGAAAAAGTGTTGTTCCTTGTAGGGAATAGCAAAGTAAATGTACGCCAAAAAGTGTTGCTCACTATAAGGAACAACAAAAATACATGAAAAAGTTTTGTTCCCTGTAGGGAACAATGAAAAAAATGCAGGTGAAAATGTGTTGTTCCCTATAGGGAACAACAAAAAAATACACCAAAAAAAGTGTTGTTCTTTAAGAGGAACAGTAAGAAATGCATGCAAAAAAGTCTTGTTCCTTAAAAAGAACAACAAAAAAATACACCCAAAAAAGTGTTGTTCCTTTAAAAGGAACAACAGTTGTTCCTTTAAAAAGAACAACAAAAATGAACACGTAGAAGTGTTGTGCCTTTAAAAGGAACAAAAATAATAAGCACACAAAAATGTTGTTCCTTTAAAAGGAACAGTGGCTATTCCTTTAAAAGGAACAACAACAATTCCTTTTAAAAGGAACAACAAAAATAAAGACGCAAAAAGTGTTGTTCCTTAAGAGGAACAACAATTATTCCTTAAATGGAACAACAAAAAGACAAACATATGAAACTGTTGTTGCTTAAATGGAATGGTTGTTGTTCCTTAAGAGGAATAGTAGTTGTTCCTTAAGAGGGACAACAAAAAGACAAATACGCGAAACTGCTATTCCTTAAGAGGAAAAAAATAAAAATAAAAATTATATACAAAATTCAAAAACGAATTAATTGTTCACTGGATTGATGCTGAGGATGAGTTACAATTTGAAGGAAGCAACACCTAAAACAAAAAAATATAAGAGAAATAAAAAAAGAAACAACACTTTATTTAAAAACAGTATGTAAATAATAAATTAAGTTACAATAGCTATGATGTTATTTCTTAAGGAAAATAAAAAAATAATCTCTTTGAAAAATGTTTTGATAGCAGTGACATAACATAAATCTTCAAATGGAAATCAATTCTTCATTTCTTCTGTTATGAATCCATTGGGTAATGAATTGGATCAAATTCTCTTATTTCATTAAAATTTCTTTCAAGAATCGCTTGCCCATAAATTGATCTTTTTTATTCTCCTAGGACCTGCAAATAAACGAATGTCTACCTGCAATAAAACATTAAATCATGGAGAAAGAGAGGTGATCAGGCTCCCCTAATCCAAGAATTATGAAAAAAATAACAAGTAGTTACTCTGTATAACAAATCCACTGAGAAAATAACAAAGTAAAATTTATTTGTCACCTGCAGGAGAGCAGTGGTCGAACATACTAACCAGTAGTGTTGTAATTACAACTTCTTTGCTTTTCATCCAAATTGAGTGATTCCAAATCCATATGAGAGATAATTCAAAGGTATATCTTCAATAGAAACAAGTTTTAAAAATTAAATGATATGATATGTCAATTTTACTTAGAACAACCTGCATAACAGAGTCATTTCCGATTACCCCACTTAGAACAATAGTGGATATTTTAAGCATATATTTTTCGTTTGATGTTGAATTCGAATGATTCCAATTGGAAATTAAATTAGATTAATTTATTTATCTCCAATAGAAGTAGGTTTTGAAGACAATAATAATTGATAGGTCAAATACTCTAAGGAACAGTCGAAAAGACAGAGTTTTAAGAGTGTTGATTTACGATAGACAATCAATATTTTGGTCATAAATTCCTCATACGATATCAAAAATGAGTGATTAAAATTTCCTTGTAAACTATATTGATAGGGGAATATACCATAGAAACAGGTTTTAAAAATTTGGTCATTTAGGCCTTCAAAAACGGACTGTCCCAACTTTGTTCCTCAGCTGCTTGCTAGACACCTTCTCAATGTTTTGGTTCTAACTTTTTTTTTTTCAAATCCAAATTGAGTGATTCAAATTGGGTTGGAAAGTAAAAATCAAGTGATACTTATTATAGAAATATTTTTTAAAAAATATTTTAATCTAGGCCTTCAAAAACAGACTATCCCAACTCTATTCCTGAGTTGCCCGCTAGACACCTTGTCAATATTTTTGTTCTAACTTTTCATTTCAAATCCAAATTGAGTGATTCAAATTGGATTGGAAATTAGATATCAAAGGATACTTAGGATAGAAACAAATTTTAAAAATATTCCCTTTTGGTCCCTCAAAACATGACTGTCCCAATTGCATTTTCAAAAATTCCACCAAGCCCACAAGCCAAAAAAAATATGATATTCAAGAATTTTTTCCAAATTGGTGATAAAAATGAATATGAGTGTTTGTAGAACTTTTATTTCCCTTAAATTTATCTACATACACAAATGGATAAAAAAAATTATCACCTATGTTGATTTTCACAGCATGTTGCAACAAAAACACTATTTTTAAATAAAAACAAAATGTATTTATTTATGTCCTTATTTATTTTATTTTCTACACTAACCTATTCTTATTTGAAAAATGAATATGATACATATAGGCGTACTTCAAATGGAACCATTTTCGAAATAAGGCTTCATGTATGCACATACCCAAATTTGAAAAATGCATATTAATGAATATTAGGGTGTAAGAAGCCAACTTCCCTTGAAAAGATGGTGTCAAAAATTGTTGAAGTATTGAGTGATGTTGCAAACAAGTGATGGAGTGAAACCAATCTTCAATATATCCTTTAATTTCTTGATTTCCCATAGCCATCATACCATGAAGTTCTTGAACTTTAAAATGGCTTGTTGATGCAAACTAAACGAAACCTCATTTCTTTCATAGCTTCTACAATTTTTGAATTTGAAACACTCTAAATTTCATTGTAAGTTTTCTCTAATGGTGCATGTCAGATAGAATGGGTGGGAAGGGTGCGTAAATTTTGCAGTTCAACACTGTAAGCATGTTGTACTAGTTTATTATGGTGAGGGTGTGGAATGAGTTGAGCAGGAAATTATGTACGAAATGGAGCATTTTGATGATGTAGATGATTGGGTTGAGTGGATGATTTTGATATGCAAGCAGGATGTTGTGGAAGAGCTGGTGAAGAATATGGATAATGTGTTTGTGCTACAAGATGAGGGAGAGTAGTCATGCAATCATAAGGTGAACCATGCCAAACTTGTAGACAAGATTGGTGATGGTTATATTGAGATTGACATGGCTACCCTAACAAATTAGTATTCCATAATGGATTATGAAAGTAAGAGAATGGAGAAGAAGTGTTTTGAACCATACCTATTGACCATGATTTCCATGGTTTTGACTTTGTTGCAGCTTCCCCATCTCTTTGAAATGATACTTCCATCCTAGATAAGGAAGAACAAATATCTATGGGATGCTCCTTTTGGTAATGAGGGAAAATCACTTTGTCAAATTCTTGATTTTTCTAAACCTGCAAAGCATCCAATTTTGAACTTAGAGAGCTAATAAAATCAACTTTAAAATTTTCAAATAAAACATTGATTTCAATTCTTATGTCTCCTATTCTTCTAGCAGGTTTGAAAAAGAAAGAGCAAACATCTCTAGAATTCTCAACAGCCTTGGAGATTCCTCTTGAATACCTTATGCACAATTCACAAACATCATCTTATGATAACTGAAAAACATCACCTTTTCCTATCATATTTAAGAGTTCTAAAAATTCATCTTTGATTCCTTTGAGTATGAGTGTTTTCAAGATCTCTTTTTTCAAATGCATATGCTTTGATTTTTGAAGGTTGTATTGAAATCGATCTACATAGTCCTCCAAGCTTTCATCTTTCCCTTGTATCATATCAAAAATATCTTCATTGCCCTCGCAATAGCCTTGGTACTTCTTCAAGAATATGCTCTTCATGTCCTCCCATGTTTGGATGCAATTCCCACCTAGGCTCATGAACCATCGTAGAGCTGCTCCTTTTAGAGTAAGAGGAAACACTTTCAACCTTTGATCATTAGTAAAATAATAATATCCTCTGCAAAGTATTTCGAACTCAAATAAGAATGTATCTGGATCTTCATTTGTCAAGCCATCAAAATTTGGTAGAGAAGATGGGGGAATTATGTGCATTTGTGGCACTCCTCCTAGATCTTTGATAGGGAATTCAAAAGTAGAAATGTCAACCGTTTCTTACCATAATATAAGATGCTCTTCATGAGTTTATTTCAGGCCCCTCCTTCAAATGTTCCTGTCAATTGGTTAGTGAAATGGGTGGTGCTTACATCACCACTTAAGTGAAATCATGAGATTATTTTTCAAAATTTCTATATTTTTTTTCTTAGTCATTCACACAGAAATTCAAACATTTATTTATACCCTAAGTTCTTTAACAATTCTGTTGGAAAGCAGGCGGGGAAGCAGGGCTTTTACATGCTCCATACACAAGTTCTTACCTTCTGTTTTTTAGACCCAATTCTTTCCTAATAGGCACCCATCAAATGCACATTGCTCCTTAGAAATAGCTACACTCTCCCCAGCAACGATGCCAAAATGTTGAGTGATAAAAGGTGTCTTTTTAACTCTTAATTATGTTCACATTAATTGTCAACCCAGGGATGATCTTTTATTTCAAGAGTGTACTCAGTCTAAGGCGGTTACTTGCTCAAGAGTAATGTTTTGCAGCATAGTGCTTAAAATACAAAAGTAAATGAATGTTGGAAACAAAATCTAATCGGAACAACAAGAAACTGAAATGTTCTGTAACTAAATCATTCACTCAAACAATCATTAGTCGAGGACTCAGTAATGATAACTCTTTCCCCTGTAAACTGATGCAAATGAAAATAAATCATGGGAAAGATCTCCAATATGAGAACTTAGACAATTATAGTCGATGTTCTTTACAGTTGTTGATCTTTCAATCCATACTAAAGAAAATAACTAGAAATGGCAGTTCAATTGGAAATGCTTACTAAAACACACTTGCTGCAATATCAATTAAAAGATGAAATCAAATCCTTGTAGAAAAGAACAATGGCTATGTCTATTGGAAAACTGAACAACAAATCTTAACTTTAGTGGAAATGAATTGAACAACAAAACTCATCTTACAAAAATGAAATATTAATGGAAAGGAACAATAATACTAAATTATTGAAGATGAATAACAACACTAAATGGAAATGAATCGCAAAGCTAAATGAACAAGAATACTAAATGAAAATGAACATCACTACGAAATTAATAGAAATGAGTAGCAATACTAAATAAGCAGCAACCTATAATGCATAGCAAAATATGAAGTGAACAACGAAGCTTTATAACCAAAATGAACAGCATAACAATTTAAGTTGTAATGAATAATAATCTTGTTATGATGGAAGAAAATGGCAACACGATTCAATTGCAGATGGTAATCATTAAACAAACCACACTTATAGAAATCATAGAGATATAATGTAGAGCAATAGCTTAATCCACCAGAGACTGGGCCCTTAGCCGCCAGCAAATGCTATTGGGCTACTTCAGATAAGGCGAATGAACAACAACCTCCAAATTATATATTAATCATCAAACTGTGAAATCCTTACAATAGCAAAAGCCTTGAGAATTACAATGGTAATGCAACAGTCCCCCTTTCCTCCTATACTATCTTATCCTATCTCTAATAATCCTTAACTTAATCTCTCATAATCTATTCCATCATGAATCATGAATCCTGAATCCCCTTCTCTGATCTCTGTTTTCATTTAAATACAGAGAGAGTAGAGAGAAGTTACAACAGATATGATTACAATATGTTTTCTATTAAAAAATTGGATTGTTCTCAACAAATTGATAAGCAAGATCATATCTAAAATATCTTTCCATCATTCATTCAATAGGAACAGGTCGAATTTGGCATTGCAACTGGGATAATTTGGAAAACGACCACAACAACAAATCTGAGAAAAACGTCTTTAGAGAACATTCTGTTTCTCTTAGTACGGACCAAATTTTGAAAAATTGCTCATATCAAAATTAACTTGGTCTGTTTTGAACAAAACCCATGTTTCAGATTTTCCAGATTCTTCTCCATTTTCTTGAGTAGTTCAATACAAAACTGTCACTTCTCGTTCCAACGAATTTCTGAGTTTACACATTTAATAATGAGCTGGAGATCAAATCTTCAATCTAGAAAATATCTTAGAGGCTAAAATGGTGAAAAAATTTATTAATAAACCGTAATTGGTAAAAACATGCATAATCATCAATTTATTAAAAATAAAGGAGAAGAAATAATATATATCCATAAGAGCATAAATAATTATAAAATAGAATTATATGATAAATTATGATAAATGACATGATAAAAAATGGTAAAAATGGGTGGAATAAGCATTCAAAAGTGATAATAATAATGACATATTAATGACCCAACATTAACCAGCTTCTAACTGCTATTATTTATTAAGGCATCATACTCCTTTTTCATTGCTTCTTTCCATTCACCATGAGAAGTAGCTTCTATGAAGGAAGTTGGTTCAGAATCTGTAGACAAATTCAATTCACGATCATAAGAAACATCCACATCAATAGGTGAATCAGAGTCATCTACATCACCTCCATTTTGTTGGGTTGAATTTCTAGTTCCTGTCTTTCCAACCTCATCCAGATGAACACTTTCAAGTGTCTTTGTCAGCCACTTTGGGGGACCTTTCTGAGATGGTCCAGGCTACTCAGTTGATTGAGTTGGGACTGAATCAAGATTGAGTCTCCCAATTATATCAATCACATCACTCAAAGTATTATCGATTGTTGGAGTTTCATGTGGGGAAGAGAGTGCTTCAGAAGAAGATTCCATGGGTTGATCTAGTATAGGAATCCCCCCTTCAAGATGTGGAATCTGATTATCAAATTCTTGAAATGATTTGCATTTGCGAATCTATCCAAGCGATCAAGTTGTCGCTCAACAACATTGTCAGTTTTGGATGATTCAAGAAAGATTACATCTCTAGATACAACAAACTTTTTATTAACTTCATTATAGAGATGATATGCTTTAGAGGTGTTTGAATACCCTAGGAAGATACACTTACGACTTCTTGAACCAAGTTTGTTTCTATGTACCTTTGGTATCAAGGCATAACATATGCAACCAAAGACCCTAAGATGCTTTACTAGAGGAATTTGTCCATACCACATTTCATAAGGAGTCTTGTTTCTAATAGCATTAGATGGACATCTATTCTTTACATATACAACACATAGAACTGCATCAACACAAAACATCAATTTTACATTTTTTAAAAACATCATGGAGTGCACCATATTTAAGATTGTCCTATTCATTCTTTTAGCTACTCCATTCTGTTGGCAATTATAAGGCACAGTTATTTGATGTTTGATCCCATGATGGCGAAGATAGTTTTCAAATTCATTTGAAGTGTATTCTTTTCTAGTATCAGTGTGAATAGAGCCAATATGAGATTGTGCATCATTTTCAATCCATGTATGAAAGTTCTTGAATGTTTGAAAAGCATCATACTTGTTCTTTAATAAATAAACCCAACACAATCTGGTGTAGTCATTAATAAATGTCCTCATATATTTATTTCCATTTGTAGAACGAACAGGGATTGGAGCACATAAATTTGAATGAATGAGTTCAAGTTTTCTATGTGCTCTAGAATGTGAATCATGAAAATATTGTTTTCTATACTTTCCTAGAATGAAAGCATCACATCGCTTAAGTATCCTAGGAATTGTCAGCAAACCAGTAACACCATTTTTCTTCCAAAAGCGGAGGCTGTCATAGATCAAGTGTCCAAATCTAGCATGCCATAATAAACTTGATGGAAATGTACCTTCATCATAATGATAATTGTACGAGAAATTTTGTGCACGAGTAGAGGTACCCTGCAGCTTGAGAAGCCTTTCTTCTTCTATCCCTATCATGACAAGTGATTGGTCTAATGCTTTTCTTACCTCAACCTTGCCATCAAACATGTGAATGGAGTGTCCTTGTTGGTGGATGTGGACCAAGGATATCAAGTTTCTCCTCAGTTGCGAGAGATATAAAACATGATGCATAAGAAAGTCTGGATGACCAGGAAATTTAAGCCTAATTATGCTAATCCCTAATGGCTTGAGTTTTGATTTGTCTGCAAAGTATACTGCTCCATCAAAATTGTGAGTAAATTCTTCAAAAAAATCTCTTCTAAAAGTGATCTGAAAATGGGGCTCTTAGGCTTCTTGTCTAACTTACAAGAACCTCTCCCACTTCCAAAGCTTGAATATTCCCAAGTCTATATGATTAACCAATGCAAAATTAAGAAATGCTTGAGAAGATGGGTGTATGTTGGAATTTGTTTTTAAACTGATTATATGTTTTAAAATTTGCTATTCATGTTGATATATGAATGTGATTAAACTGATACATAAATGCATATAACAGTGAATAATGCAGTAGTAAAAACAAACACATAAGACAACAAATTAATTAGGAGTTCACCCACAACTCTTGGGCTACATCTCCATGAGCTCTAGTCAACTCAACTAAGATCTTTGGAATTATGGTATAAGTCTTTTTTACAAGATCTTGGCTTAACTTCTGTTGTTTTTACACAGAAATAGCAGGTTCATACACCATGCTATCCCCTAGCTCTTGAAGCTCTGGCTGCTGGCTCTAGCTATTGGCTCTAGCTCTTAACTCTTAGTTCTGGCTCTTGGCTCTGACTCTGGCTCTTTGGCTCTTGGTTCTGGCTCTTGGCTTTGACTCTAGCTCTTTGGCTCTAGCTCTGGCTCCCTGGCTCTTCGCTCTGGCTTCTTTTTGCCCTCTATCAGTTTACAACTCTCTCTGGGCCTTTCACTTGAACTCCAAGTGACTCCCTTGGTTGCGAATAGCTTTTGCACTAACTCTTTGGCTTTTGCACTACTTCTTTGCCTTCTACTTCCTGCTTTGGCTTTACTTTTAGCAGCAGGAGCTCAACGATCAATAACAACAACCCACAATAAACCCAGCCACCCCTGTCTTTGACATTCATGGCTTTTAAGCCAAATCAGTGTTGTCTATTTGTTTTCCTTTCCAGGCTCTTTTTCTTCCAGCTTTGCGGCTACCACAACCGTTTTCTCTATGCATAATCATTCTCTTTCCCCTTTGTGGCTCTGTAAGCTTCATAACACACAAGTGTGATGGTGGTTTCCAATGGAAAGGGGTCGGTGCATGGGAAAACTGGTCATTTCGCGTTCCTATGCAGAAATGGACACATAATGCAATGCACAGAGAAACGCGTGAAAAACACATCTTTGGTCATTTCTCCATACTTCAAATGTTCATAACCCCACTTCATAACACTATTGGGTCCGCCCTTAGTCATTGTCGCAAGTCGCAATTGCCCTATTCCCTGGTTTTCCTTCATATTTTAAAAATACATTAAAACATGGAAAAATCCCGTTTATCGGACTTGAATTTATATGCAACAGTGTTAATAAACCCTTTCGAGTTCATAATATCGCATCGGGGCATTATCCCTTTGTATTCCGTTTAATAAATGAAACATGTGAAATACATTAAAAATGGCATTTGGCGGATCTCAAATCTTATGAGATAATGCTTATTTTTCCATCGGGTCCATCTATCACATCACATATATATATATATACCTATACATATACATACATACATACATACATACATACATACATACATATATATACATATATATATGTATATCGGCCCTGCTCCACTATAACGTTTCGACGCAATACTGCGATGCAAGAAGTCATAATCATAGATTGCACAAGTTTGAGGCCCTTTCCATATAATAGGGTCTATGCTAGCGTTGATTTTTATTCGTTGATATCGGCAATCACGGTATCGCATCGTCTTGGTCCCATGCATGTTATGTGCCTTCCTCCAATCCGACCCACTGATTGTGATTCACCGATTGGATCTGGACCGTTGATCAGCCAGATCCAACAGCTCCTATGTAGATTTGGTTTAAGCCTCTGATATGCCTTTTCTCGATGTTTTCTCATGTTTTTAGCCTCTTTTCTCAAAGAACAAGGGGAACTTATTTTCATAATAACTTCTTTATCTGAAGTCTGTTTTTGCCAATTCAAGTGGCATTGGATTCAGAATGAGAAGATCTCTGCAATGAGCTATTTCTGGGAGTAGCCTGTGACTTCCATTTTCCTCTGATTTACAAAGGATGTGTGCCATTTGGCACCTTTCACCTCTTATATGAAGTCTTTTAGGCTTAGAGGTTTATCCAGGATACATTTTTGGATCACGCCTTCCCACTAAAGAACTTTTGGTCTCCAAAAGACTGATATACTGATTTGAATAGTAAATGAGAGTGACTCACCCTCTTCTTTCAGCCTCGCTGCACTTGCCTTTGCATAGTGCCTCTGAACCAAGGTTTGTAACCACTTCCCTCCTTGGATGGGTTGGTCTTCCTAGGAAGAAATGTCTTCCTAGGCAGAATTGTCTTCCTCCTTGCCTTCCTACAAAACTTCTACTGAAATGGTCATAGAAGGTAGTTTGAGATTCTTTGCCTTGATGATTGATCCAAGGTGGATCAAACAAATGTGAGGTACATCTGCTCCACAAAACTTCCATTTGTACCTGTTTGACAAGCTGCCAACAACAATTGTTAACATCAACAGGCATACAGACAAAAACCGGATGGACTAAACTCTTGCTTCAACAAAAGAAATTGATTTTCACATCTTGTGAACACCTCCATGTCTTACATCTGCATACAAATGATGGACTAGTTAACAAGCCGACAAAACATGCCTTTAAGACAAATGGCCCTTCAAGTCAAGAATGTAGAAAAAGACCATTAGGACTCTTTTTCAAAAGATGAAACACTTCATCGTTATATCCATTTGGAAACCAAGTTAACTTCTCCCAAGTCAACATGGCATCACATGCATGTCAAAGTAATCAACCCTGCAAGTTAATTACACATACATGTTCAAAAATAAGGAAATCATCAACATCCTTGTGTTCATGCATCTCATGCTCATGCATGCATTTCATCCTTCAACTGTCACTTAAGCACATTGTACTTTCGAAGATGAAATGAAATATTATGTAGATGCATCAATATACATGCAATCTCAATTGGATAAGAACTCTAATAGTTCCTTACAAATCCCTTTCAAAGGTACTATCTTTGTCTCCACATCAGCATCATCATGTGAATCATTCTGAGACACATCATTCATGGAATATTCACTTCCATTTCTGCCATCTTCTCTTTCCACTTTCTTCAGCTTTTGTGGAAGTATTTCTGGATTCAGTGTCCAACATTTTGCAACAAGATGTCCTTGCTTATGGGAGTAAGTGCACTGCATGTGCATCCTCCTGACAACATGATTTGCCTTGTCCACTAGACCTTTGGCTTCTTACTTCTTTTCCTTCTTCTGCTTCCTGTATGTGGCCATTGTCTTCCAACATCTAGAAACATTATGCTTATCCAAACTAGAAAAGGAACATGCAACTCTTTCCTCATACTTATGTGGAAATTTATCATGCTTTGCAAAATCAAAGGAATGTGCTTAGAACCAGATTTATACCTTTCTCTTTCACCTTTATTGCCTTCATGAGGAGGTGAAGAAAATGAAGAAGTGGCTCCCTTTGGAACACCATCAATCTCTTCAAGGCTGTTGGAGTCTCCCCAACTCTCTAGTTCAAGTGTGTGCTTTTGAACACCTGCATCCTGCAAATGATGTTTCAAGCTATTGCATTCTTCCTGAATACAATCTTCACACTCTGTAATGCAACCCCTTCTTGGAGTTGTTTCAATGGCCTTCATGGCAGCCTTGGAACTTCCTCCATGAGCTTGTTCATAGCCAAGACTCAAATATTTAGGCCTTTCCTCTATCATTATTGGTTCAATAATACCTTGTGCATGATTTCCCAAGCCCTTTCCTTCATAGCCCATCTTAGACATTAGCTTGGAACTTATGCCTTTAGTATGTTTTTCAAAAGAACCAATATAAGCATCCTTAGAGGAATTTGAAGACAAACTGGAATGGTTTACCTCTTCTTCAAGCTGATAATTATCTAAGGCTTCTTGGGCAACAAAGAGCTGTGTTTCCAACTCACGCATCCTCTTCAGGTTCATATTTTCAATATGAAGTTGCCTCTCCATTTCCTGCAATTTGTCAGTAAGCAACTACTTCTCTTCCTTCATTGAATTCAACTACTCCCTAAGTCTGTTGCTCTTTCTTCCATCCTCATACATTTCTCTCACCATATCCATCATGGTGGACAATTCTTGCTTCATGTCTTCATCAAAGAATCTTGTGAGGAATGCAAAATTTGAGGACCTTGTAGAAGTTGTCATTATGTCAAAAAACAAAAAAAAAAATCAACAAGATAAATAAAGATCTTATTCAACAAAGTTTTACCTCTACATTCCCATAAAATAGTCAGTTTACAAAACAAGCATACAATCAGCCTCTTGTTGTTCAAACACCTTTCAGACAAGCAATCTTTGCTCTATCAATCAAGAATTCTGATATATCCTTCCTTGAAGGTGGGGTTAATCAATCTTAGCTCTGATACCACTTGATCTGAAAATGGGGCTCTTAGGCTTCTTGTCTAACTTACAAGAACCTCTCCCACTTCCAAATCTTGAATATTCCCAAATATATTTGATTAACCAATGCAGAATTAAGAAATGCTTGAGAACATGGGTGTATGCTGGCATTTGTTTTTAAACTAGTTATACGTTTTAAAATCTGTTGTTTGTGTTGATATGTGAATGTGATTAAACTGATATATAAATGCATATAACAGTGAATAATGCAGTAGTAAAAACAAACACATAAGACAGAAAATTAATTAGGAGTTCACCCATAGCTCTTGGGCTACATCTCCGTGAGCTCTAGTAAACTCAACTAGGTTCTCTGGTATTATGGTATAAGTCTTTTTTACAAGATCTTAGCTTAACTATTGTTGTTTTTACACAGAAACAGCGGGTTCAGACACCATGTTATCCCGTGGCTCTTGAAGCTTTGCCTCTTGGCATTGGCTCTTGGCTCTCACTCTTGGCTCTTGGCTCTGACTCTAGCTCTTTGGCTCTTGGTTCTTGCTCTTTGGCTCTGGCTCGAGCTCCTTGGCTCTTTGCTCTAGCTCCTTTTTTCCCTCTATTAGTTTACAGCTCTCTATGGGCTTTTCCCTTGAACTCCAAGTGACTCCCTTGGCTGCATTTTGCTTATGCGCTGCCTCTTTGGCTTTTGCTTCTTGCTTTGGATTTACCTTAAGTAGCAAGACCTCAAGGATCAACAACAACAACCCAAAATCAACTCAGTCGCCCCTATATTGACATTCATGGCTTTTAAGCCAGATTAGTGTTGTCTGTTTGTTTTCCCTTCTGGGCTCTTTGTCTTCCGGCTTTGTGGCTACCATAGTATTTTTCTCTGCACATAATCATTCTCCTTCACCTTCATGGCTCTCTGAGCTTCATAACTCATAGGTGTGATGGCAGTTTCCAATGGAAAGGGGCCAGTGCATGGGAAAATTGGTCGTTTTTCCTTCCTGTGAAGAAATGGACACATAATGCAATACACAGAGAAACGTGCAAAAAACACATCTTTGGCCATTTAACCAGACTTCAAATGTTCATGACCCTACTTCATAACTCTATCAGGTCCGCCCTTAGTCACTATTGAAAGTCGCAATTGGCCTATTCCCTAATTTTCCTTCGTATTTTAAAAATACATTAAAACATGGCAAAATCTCGCTTATCGAACTTGAATTTATTACAACAATGTTAATAAACCCTTTTGGATCTGTAACATCACATCGGGGCTTTATCCCTTTCTATTTTGTTTAATAAATGAAACATTCGAAATACGTTAAAAATGGCATTTGGCAGATCTCAAATCTTATGAGATAGCACCTATTTTTCCATCAGGTCCAGCTATCGCATCGTGGAGATATATATGTATGTATGTATGTATATCAGCCCCCCTCCACTGTAACGTGCCGACGGGATACTGCGATGTGACAAGTTGCAATCATAGATCACACAAGTTTGAGGCCTTTCCATATAATAGGGTCTATGCCAGTGTCGATTGCGATCCGCCGATATCGGTGATCATGGTATCACATCGGCCTGGTCCCATGCATGTTATGTGCCTTCCTCTGATCCGACCTATCGATTGTGATTCACTGATCAGATCTAGACCATTGATCAGCTAGATCTGATGGCTCTTGTGTGGATTTGGTTTAAGCCTCTGATATGCCTTTTTTTGTTGTTTTCTCATGTTCTTAGCCTCTTTTCTCAAAGAACAAGGGGAGCTTCTTCTCATGATAACTTCTTCATCTGAAGTCTGCTTTTTCTCATTCCAGTTGCATTGGGTTTAGAATGAGAAGATCTATGTAATGAGATGATTTCAGGGAGTAGCATGTGACTTTAATTTTCCTCTGGTTTACAAAGGATGTGTGCCATTTAGCACCTTTCACCTCTTATATGAAGTATTTTAGGCTTAGAGGTTTATCTAGGATCCATTTTTGGATCAAAAAGTCATGTGGAAAGTTGCTCTTGAATCAAGTAACCAATCATTTTTCCAAGAAGCAAGTGAAGCATTAAATAAGTCTTCATTTACTACAATATACAGTGTGCCATAACATAGTGAGCGGACTAAGGTGATTTACCTTTCTCTTTGTCATTAGTTTTACCTTTGGGTTGGTTTATTTCCTTCTCAATTCTATCCCAAGGCAACTTGCATGTGGATGCATCATGTCATCCATCTCTTTTGCAATGTATGCAATGTAAATTTGACTTTTCTCCTTGCGAGTGTCTACCCACCCTGCCTCTAAAATTTTGTCTTCCTCTTCCTCTTCGATCACCTCTTCCTTTGGAAGAATATTGAGGAAGATTCTATTCTCTATGTGCAAGACACAAAACCTCTTAAGAAGACTGAGGAGTTGTCTTCTTACCAAAATCTTTCTCTCTTTCAACAAATTTTTTCACAAGGGAGTCAAAGGTAATATCTTTGAGGTTTCCATTTGCTTGCAATGACTCAAGATAATTTGAGTATGTGGGATAAAGTGCCTTGAGAAAAGATATTAGAGGAATGTCAAATTCAACATTAGCGACTTTGGTACATGAATAATAGATTTTACTTATGATGCAAGAGCAAGAGGATCATCATTTTGTAATTCAAGGTTGAACAAATTAATCATGAGTTGAACAACTTCAAGTGCAAAGTATGAGTCATAGAGTTCCTTCAGTTTTTGTAAGGCTTTGAAAGCTTTTGAAAATGGTGAAATATGGTGACTCACCTCTTCATTTACTGATGTTGCAATCAATGCATAAGCCTTGCTATTTTAATTTTCCCAAGTGGCGAATTCCTTATCTAAGGTAGGTTGTTCTAGTTCTTTGTCTATGTCTCCAACACACACTCCTTTCCATAGCTCATTAAAAATGAGAGTGTTTAATTTTCCTTGACCATTTTGGATAGTTCTCTTTCCCAGAGAAAACTACTCCAACAATAGATATTCGTGAATGCATTTCCAAAAAAAAATATCTGCTTTTGATTTCTGAAACAAATACAACATTTCTGGATATCTTCTTCTTAGGTGGAAAAGCATTCACTATATTAATAATTTTAATGTAGCATATATTCCTCCACTCACAAATATATTATATGATGGTTTCAACATATAAACCCTATAATATATATACAAAAAAATACCATCCAAAATTCTCATTTTATTATCACCATTCAAAAATCTCAACGAATTTTAATACTACCACCATTTTCAAAGGAGTTGAATGTGCTTCACGCCATATACATTCACCATACCTCGAATTTTTGTCTGTGGAATTGTATCAGTGAATTTACAACCAGTTTGAAAAATACCCCAACAGTATTTGACATTGTGACAACTAGAGCTATGGGAGTGTTATCAGGAAATATAGTGTCTATCCAGAGCTACTAGTCCCATTAAGATGGGGAGCTATCTTAGAAACAAACAAACTAAAGTTCCTTTCATTTTCATTTATGAGAAGTAGATAGGAGAGGAGAAAAGAATACCAAACTCAATGTTTCGCTTAGTTTCTTGCCTGTTCCTTCTCCCCTCTGACGAATCTTTGTCACTCCTTCTTTGATTACCCCGCTTCAAAGAGTACCTGTAAAGTCAAAGCATCATAATACCTTCAAAGTATAGAGATATACAATCATAAAAAATATAGGACCAGATATATATTGACCACACAAATGCATATATCATCAAACATACAAGAATGTGGAGGAAAACTTGAATAGCTTTATTGATATAAAGATTAGAAGAGAGGATTGCAACCCATTGATCTGACCCAGTGTCATCCTCCCAGCATGAAAGCCCTTCTTCACCTCATGAAAAGCTTAGATCACCCAACACTATGATATTCCACCAAGAAACCAACAACACTTCATTACAAGATACAAAATTCCAGCCTATGGATCTCTGGGATGAGGGATCCATATATAGATGTTTGCAGGGGGGTGAGTCAGCTTCTGGGATTTTGATTAGTGTCCTCTCTCTGATAGTTCTTGGTTCCACTTGGGGGTTTATGATCTCTTACTCATCCCTGGGAGAATTCAGAGAGGTGAGTGTCACAGGAGAAGTTTATGGAAGAATCCATGATCATCCACCTTGCAAACTATCTCTGCCATTTGTCTACTCTCGCCCATCACACCCTACATAAGGGCTTTTTAGTATGCATCACACTTTTTTCATGTGGAAGGTGAGATGCATCACACCCTTAGCACTGGTTAGTCTGTATGGTCCAGTTTTGACCAATTCTGAGTAGTTTTATGTGGAGAACTTCTGGGAGATGATGTAATCAGCTAACCTTGTTCCTTTAGGATGTGAAACAACACTTTTAGGGACTCATAAGCCCTTGGTTTATGGAAATATATGATTAGGGTTGTAGTGCCCAAATATATCTATAATAGTTGCCCCCTAAAGCATGAGGTCAAAAATCTTTTGATGTCAGTTGAAATGCTTTATCATGAGGATCTGATGTTTTTCAAATTGGAAGGTGACTTGTAATAAGATACAATACAATACATTATATTCATAATATTTTTCATGATCTAGCTTAGGTGGGCAGTCCCATGCTCAGTTTTATAAATTCATTTTCATGTACATAGGAGACACAACTGTCTGTGTGGCAGACTGACGATTTTGATAGAGCCGTCATCCTTTTATTCGGATGATCATCTGTGCAACAATTATTTACATTTTATGCCTTTATTTTCCTGACTATATCGCAGCCCGGATGGATGAAACTAGATCCGAGGTCTTCAAACTCTTCCAATCTTCGCCCAAAGTACAATTTGATCCATGTGAAAATATGTTCTGGAGTCGAACATGGAAAGACATCGCCTGATTACCATCCAATGATGTAAGCTGTTAATAGGCATAGGAGGAATCACCAATAATGATGATGACCCTCAAGGTACGATAGTACAATTCACGTGGTGTGAAAATGGGACTTAGCTTCGAACACCACGCAAAATCTTTTAGTCGAAGGCCATTGATGTAAACCCATTGTCAAGAGTGAGAAACTTGCCATTGAGGCATGCAAGCTTCAAAGTACTGAAAGGGTTGTTCCTAGGTCGACTTCTTGGATAATGAGTTGTCGTCAACAAGAAGTGACCTGTCTTAGGAGGGCCTTATTGAATCCCACATCTACAACATGGAACGAATCAAATGATTTTGTGGAGGTGAAAACGAATGATGATACAAGGTTCAAGGTGGTGGTCATGAAAGAATGAAGCGTGAAGGTATTGCAGCGGATGGGACACAAGTTGGTTGTTGAATTCTCTGAGCGACTTCTCTTGAACATATCGGCGACACTGAAATGGATTGGTAGCGTTAACCCCAAAGATGGATGGTACGATGGACCAATGGTGATATGACCGATGAATAGAATAACCCAACCCGACTCAATCATGGTGATGGAGTGAAAGTGTCATGTTCAAGAGCAACTTGCTACCAATAAAGTTTCTTCAAGTTTTCTTCCCAATTTTTCCCCAGTCATTGTTGACTTGTACCTCTTTAATTTTATCAAGCTTGAGGTTGATAACATATTCTTGTTCTATAATTTTCCCTTCGAGAAAACCCATCATTATGTTTTAACAAGCCTAGCAACAGTGAAACTCGTTCTTGTCTATATGGACAAGTTTGTCATTATTGGTTTTAACGAGTTTATTGATAAAGGAAACTCAGTCCTTTTTCAATTTTAGAGAGTTTGAAAAGGGACAGAAAAGAAACTCCAGTAATCCTTTTTCATCATATAATCCCTTAAGTCCAAAAAAGTATAAAATAATACAAAAGGGATGAATTTTTGATAGTTTTAACGAGCCAAACAAGACAATCGCTCTATCTTTTTGTGTAATAATCCCCCAAGTCCAAAAAGATTAAAATCTAGAGGAGGGATAGCATTTCCAATAGCTTTAATGAGCTAGAGAGGCCAATTTCTCGGCAATATTTTCATATTTTATGAGTCAGATGAAAAGAGCTTAAAGGAGACTCGTTTTTTAGGAACAAGTGATATTTTTAGGTAGCAGCTGGTTCCAGGTAAGGTTTGGAATGTTCCAATCACGGTAGTGTTATAAGGATGGCTAACAGAATCACTCGTCGCAGTTGTTCCTCAAAAGGGTAAACAATCAAATGGAGGCATATGATCGGCTAAAACAGAGTGGAGGTGATGGTAAGAACACAACGAAGGCTCAAAATCTGATGATAATGCGTTTGCGATGGTTATTTACTGGAGGTTGGTTCACTCTTTAATGAGCTTAAACTCTGGTGGAACATGTGCTCATTGCTTAGGTTTAATTTTTAACGAGCTTGAACTTTGTGTAAAACTGCTCGTGCGAGTCGTATAATAAGGATGTCTCGTTGATAGGTTCAACTTTTAGGGAGCTTGCACCATTCGAAACTTTGCTCCGAATCCTTTCTTTATGTAAGCTAGGAATGACCAATCATATGAGTTTAAAGGGTTAAGAATCTACAAACTAAGAAAATAAATGGTCGCTTTTCACTTCCACGTGAAAAGGTTTGCATGCCCCCAGGTATAATGAAGTAGAGCCTCCAGGTTACCCTTCAATTTGTAAACAAAGCACTTGCTCTATTAGGAAAGGCATACCTTTTCACATACAAAGTAGAGTTTCCAGGTCACCCTTCAATTTGAAAACAAAGCATTTGCTCTATCAGGAAAGGCATTCCTTTTGACGGAGGTATCTTATTCCAGTCTAATCCCATTTTCCTAAATGGACGGGTGTGTCAGAATAGTCATATTCCTACGCAGAAACCTACCTTATACATGGGGTTCTTCTATCGAAGCAGACCAGGGTGCATGCCCCCTGGGTTTCAGTCATATTCACCAAATTACTTGCGCTCATCAGGTGGACGGACTGGAGATTGATGAGACATTCCTTGCATGAAAATACCAGTTAGGGATGGCATTTGACTATTAGCTATGTGTGAGCTGGGGAATGAAAGCTGGTCTACGAGCTAGACCATTATGCCTTCATGCGGACAACACATTACTCGAAAGAGTGAGGAGACAATGGCCCCCATGCTATAAATGTAGTCACACCCAAGGAGTATATTGTAATCTATAGGTCCTTTTACTACCATTACATTCAGATAAATGGTTTTCCCTCTTAAAGTTATAGGCAAATTTGGAAGGATCCCTAATAGTTGACTAGTTCCTTTGTCGAAGCCTGTCAGATTTCACATCTTAGGCAAAAGCGATGGAAAACAGATTGCTTTCCAAGCAGTTGAGGAAAGAATACTCATAGAAGCCCCTTCATCTATGATGGTACTAACCATGACCATTCTGTAAGCTTGTACAATGATTCGGAACGGCACATTAGATGGTAGACGGAGTCTACCTAGTATATTCCAATCGAAGGAAATGACTAGGTTGCTCGGAGGTGGGACCAAATAAACTGCCGAATACAACTCTGATGAACTTCCTTCCTGCAGTAAAGGAATGGGTAGATTTCCCCCATGTTCATCGGAGTTTGTGTTTATGAAAATAATCTGAACGGTGTCATTTTCATTCTCTTCGGTGATTGTATCATCTGAAGATGGACCTTCCAGAGACAAGACTGGGTTGACTGCCATCTCAACCCGATGAATTTGGCCTGGTGTGGATTCAAAGGGTTTATCTTCAATGATAGATGCTTCGACCAACAACAAAGGTGTGTCAGTTGGGTTTTGAACTAGCGATGGACTCGGCAAGAGTTTCTTGTATCCAGGAGGAAGCCGTAGCGGTGAAGCAGGACAGTTATTCAAAAATCTTTTAGCTTCATCCAGGAAGGGAAAACAATCGATGGCATGATCGCCTTCACACAGTCTACAAGGAAATCTATATTTTCCTTTCTATCTAGAGACTTCATTTTCACTAGTTGACAGTGTACTCTCAACATGATCATTAGAGGTTGATGACACCGGATTGTGCAAACGAGGAGACCAATCCCTTAAGATCCAAGGGATGCAAGGACAATCTCGATGATAGTGGTTTCCTTTGCAAATGACACATGGAGATTTAGGTTTGGACAGTGCAGTGTGTGTATTTTCGCTAGATGATGTGTTGCCCATTTTTTCCTTCGGCTCATTCTTCTTCTTCTCCTCCTTCCCTTTCTTATTCTTCTCAGTTACTTGGTTTTTAACTTTACTAGCTTCACCAAGCGAAGAGGAAGGAGGGGAGGGAAAAACAAACGAAGCAAAAGGTTGGGGGGTAACTCTAGTATCATCTAATTTCTGACTTAACTCCTCCGGAATCACGGCGGTTTGAATGACAGAGGTCGAGAAGAGCCATACTAGCAAGCTGATTGTCAGTCCTGGAAGGGACAATGTAGCCATATGAGGTGCACCAACATCTCCCCAAGAGGAGAAAGGGCTAGGATTTCCTCCAAGGGGAAATCCTTGGTTGGTGGACTCCATTTTCTCAACCTAAGACCAATGAGGGAATAGTGACACTATTCCAATTAAAATAAATTTTATGATGCTTTGACACAACTAGCTTTTTCAGTTTTTAAGAGTCGAGAAAAAGCTAAAGATGACTCTAGTCGCCTTCAATTTTTAATGAGCTTGAAGTGACAAGTGCTCAGATGGACCTTTTCCTTTAATGAGTCTGAAAAGGAACGAAAGAGACTACTTTGGAAAACTAGACAGAGGGATTACCAAACCAAGCACAAAACTGTAGAATACATTTTATGGTACGACAGACAATCTTCCCGAATGTTGTGTCCAGTGCATTGTGATCGATAGGGCGACAGACATGGCTTCCTAAGGATAAAGGATATAGCCTATTGTGGTCTCCCAATATATACTCGACGATACGTGGGAGCACAAGTTTGTACTGGCACTTGTCACCTCAAAGATGAGGAATCACTCAACCTACGATGAAAGTAATAGTTACCAGGCTTTACAATGCCAGAATACGTCTCTGGCCTAGACTTCTAAATGTTGTGCATTAGGTTCCAAAGAATTTTTATGTTCATTGAATTTATTTTACAGTTGATCTTTCTTAAGTAGTTTACCTTTCAGGTTCATTGCGTGATGTAGATATACAATTCCTAAAATGCAATCTAATATGATAAACGATCGTTTACTCTTCCATTTGCAATGAAAATCCTAGCTACTAAGGAAAGAGAAGCGGGATTCTTTCAACATAGAGCAGAGAGCATACACTAGAAACACTTTCCTAAATCAAAATCAACAAGCAGTCTAAATGCAAATGCACATGCATGTATTTGTTTTCTACTTTCTTAATATGTGAATGACAAAAAGAATGATGAGAACAAATCTAAATTATTTTTTAAAAGCGACAGTACTAACAATTTTCTTTTCAAAAGACGAAAGGAAGACAATGAAGACACTTCGTGATTTTGAATTGAAAACTGCTTTCGCCACTTGTAAAACTATTAATTCAAATCAAATACAAGAGTAACAATGTAATCGACCATCATGAATAGTAGGATTCTTTTCTTTGACTGAAAATGACACTTGCGACACTTCCAAATCAAAAGATGACAGTTCGATTAATTTACTTCTTTGTAAAGGAAAACTTTAAATGGAAAACAATACATAAAAACATTGACAGTTCTTTGTACAATGGAGGTGGAATAATGCAAAGGAAGGGAGTTTACATAGTGGTGTATTAATCACAGACAACAAAACTCCTGAATAAAGATGAAGAGAGTGAACAAAAAACCAAAATCTGGAAGCAGAAACAGTCTTATCTAATCATCACACCTGTAACATAGGGAAACAACAATGCATCTCACCTACTGCACATGGGAGGTGCAATGCATCCAGATTCCCAAGAGGAGAAGGTGCGATGGTCCAGGCACGAAACTTCAACTTGGTTCTTGGTCACAGTTTACAGCTTAGTTCATGGAATTATGCTGAGCTAATGATAGTCAGTAAAAGCAAAACATAGGGGCTGATCTAATGAGATTACTTGAGCCACCACCAGGGCAATTAGGATGTTTGAAAATCAATTGTTCAGTTTATAAACAAAACCAAGAGATAGACTGAAGCAGCATTGATCTACTTTGCACTTGCATAGCAAATGCAGTTCAAAGGTTGGCGGGCTTGACTTCAGGCTCCATCTGTAGTTTATAAAGCAAACAAATATAGACAAGAAAACAAGCTATTCAGTCCCCAGTGGAGTCGCCATTTTGTTATTGGGAAATCTAGTGTCTATGTAAAGCTACTAGTCCCACTAAGACGGGTAGCTATCTTAGAAACAAACAAACTAAAGTTACTTTCATTTTCCTTTATGAGAAGTAGATAGGAGAGGAGAAAAGAATACCAACCTCAATCTTTCGCTTAGTTCCTTGCTTGTTACTTCTCCCCTCTGACGGATCTTTGCCGCTGCTTCCTTGATTACCCCGCTTCAAAGAGTACCTGTAAAGTCAAATCAGCATAATACCTTCAAAGTACAAAGATCTAAAATCATAAACAATATAGGACCAGATATATATTGACCACACAAATGCATATATAATCAAACATACAAGAATGTGGAGGAATACTTGAATAGCTTTATTGATATAAAGATTAGAAGAGAGGATTACAACCCATTGATCTGACCTAGTGTCATCCTCGCACCATGAAAGCCCTTCTTCACCTCATGAAAAGATTAGATCACCCAACACTATGATATTCCACCAAGAAACCAATAGCACTTCCTTACAAGATACAAAATTCCAGCCTCTGGATCTCTGGGATGAGGGATCCATATATAGATGTTTGCAGGAGGGGTGAGTTAGCTTCTAGGATTTTGATTAGTGTCTTCTCTCTGATAGTTCTTGGTTCCAGATGGATATTTATGATCTCTTACTCATCCTTGGGTGAATTCAGAGAGGTAAGTGTCACAAGAGAAGTTTCTGGATGATTCCATGATCATCCACCTTGCAAACTGTCTCTGCCATTTGTCTACTCTCACCCATCACACCCTACAGAAGGGATTTTCAGTATGAATCACACTTTTTTCATGTGGCAGGTGAGATGCATTGCACCCTTAGCATTGGGTAGTCTGTATGGTCCAGTTTTGACCAGTTCTAAGCAATTTTCTGTGGAGAACTTCTGGGAGATGATGTAATCAACTGACCTTGTTCCTTTAGGGTGTGAAGCAACACTTTTAGGGACTCAGAAGCCCTTGGTTTATGGACATATATGATTGGGGTTGTAGTTCCCCAATATGTCTATAACAGGGAGTGGAGCTGAGCAACAAGGATTTATATGCAGACTTTCAAAATATTCATATTGAAATATCAGCATATACAACGTTTTGACATTAGACTAGCGTATGGAGTGTTTTGATATCAGACCAACAACACATTCATTCAATGCATATCAATAATTCATACTAGCACTATGCAGTGTTTTCCAGCAATTTCCAAATATTGATATAATGGAGGATCATTTGGTCTTCTACCAAACTTAGAGCGTACTCATTCTAGCACCACGCTCTAGGGAATAATAGACTCAAATGCAGTTGCAGTCCCAGTATTGGCCATAACACCACGCTTCCAACTACACCACCTTCCAGCACACAGTACGCAGCAATTTGTGGCATCACATGACCATTCCATGCAACAGCTGGCTCCAGTCTTCACAGTAGGAAAAGCAATGCCTTAATGCAGCACATCGACGCTTTAGCACTGACACTACATTTAGACTAGTGAATTCAATAATGTATAGAATCTTGTAGGGATAAGACAAAGAAATCACCAACGCAAGTGTACAGGATGTAGAGAAGGTGACATTTTTACAAAAATAGGTGGAACATGAGGGAGTTACAAAGGAGGAAAGCTAAAATTAGAACTGGCTCTAATACCATGTCAAGAGAGGAGGTAACTACTCAAATGAGATTATGTTATTCATTTAGGTTGTTAATTACTATATATATGAGGGAGTGATATTGAGTTTCATCTCCCAATGACTCTCCATTTTCTCTATTATTTATTTACATTATTTATATCTATTCACCCAATCCCTATGATTAGGTGTCAATATATTCACATGTCATAAGTTCTAAGCTCATCATATGTCCATGCGAACATCTCAATACTTCTTGAATAGGATAAATAGGATAATAAAGGCTTGACGCTCCTATGGGGTACAACAAGTACCAAGATTGACATACTTTGGATCATTTTCTATGTGATAGCATAGCACTGTGGGTTTTAGCATTAACATGTCCCTAAAAGCGATTATACATGTCATACAACTTATCCAACTATATTGCACCCTTTGAAATGATATTTCCTTTAATTTCAATCGCTACATCTTGCATGCATTCCCATGCTCGTCCTCATCGATCATTGTGTCTTTGAACACACCAGCGTTTTCCATGAAACACGATATTTGTTGGTCATCATTAAAAATCGGTAAGTTAGTGATATTATCGGTGACAGATGGCTTATAAAGAATTTCAATAGAAAAATCCTTGTTACTATGTTACAGATTCTAGGAACAACAATGATATTAAAATCTTGGAATTTTAAAATCAAATTCCATACCTCTTGTTGATAGATTTTAAGATGAGGTGATACACATTGTATGGTATCACATACCCATCATACAACTATTTCTGAGTCACCTACTAATTTTAGGATCACAACGTTGAGGTTGATGGCTCTTTGCAACCTCAAGATATGTGCTTCATATTCTACAGTGTTGTTCATGCACTCAAATTCCAAGCAGCTAGAGATCAGATTTTTTTCTCTAGGTGGATCAAAATACACCATGTGCATTTCATTTTACCATAGTAAAATCAATTTCATTATGGAAAATAATTATTAAGCCACTTTTATTAAATTATTTTCTTATTTAAATCAGAACGCCCCATGAGAATAATTAGATAAATAATTATTTGTTTGATTTTCTCTAGGAATTATTATTAAAACATTATTTAATAACTATTCCTTGTCACATTTCATTGAATCCTTTAGAAATAAATCATTATTTATTTGAGTTTCCTTATTTCTGTTATTAGAATAATTATTAAATAACTATTTAGTAATTATTTTGATTTCACACCTTTCTTGTTTCTCGCGAAATAATTAATAAATCATTTTATTTTTTAATTATTTCTAAATAAAGGAATTTAACCATTTTAAATTCATTTCCCCTCTCCAATAAATATAATAAAATATTCCAAGTAATTAGATTTGAATTTGGTTAATAATATTTTATTATTCTCCATTTTCAAGATTAACTCCATACTTTGCTATATAAAGGAGGGTTTTTCATCCATTCTTCACCATGATCATTATCATCGCCTACACTATCATCATTTTCTTGAGCTCCCATTTGAGTTCTTAATCTTTGTTTGGGTTTCTTCACACTATTGAGAGAAGAAATTCTATTTTTGAAGCATCAAGGATATCAAAGGAACCATCCCATGGAGGGTGACTTACAAACCAATTTGTATATCTCCTTCACAAGGTGTTATCAATAAAGATTTATTCATTTAAAATTGTCTTTCCAATTGGGTTATTATTCTGGATACATTATTTTGTTTCTATTTTTTTTGGATCTTATTTACTTTTACTGTAGCTTTCGCATTTGTATTGCAAATCTAGAACGACGTCAACCATAAAATTGTTGTTAGGGTCACTTATCACCTAGTGACTTAAGTAAGGATTTTTGGTACACCTTCCAGGATTTTTCAGACTCACACTCATGGTTGTTTAACATCCTATTACTTTTAAACTTACATGACTCTTTACATTCCATGTGTGTCCTTTGGACTTCCACTTTAGAATACATTTTGAATACAATACATATGATCCACAATAGTGACGTGGCATGTGACAACTCATGGCATGACATGACATGACACTACTGACATTGACTGCTTAATGATGTGGAAATTTCAATCCATTGTTTTTGCTAAGTGATAGATGTCTTCTTGAAGTTGATTTTCCTTTCACCTCCACATGGCTTGGTGATGAGGAATATTCAATGATCTCAAGTTTTGAATAGTGGTCACAAACTAGTGTCCCTTCACTTCTCTTGATCAATCCACTTGTAAGTTTAGCTACAAATGAGTCTTTGAGCATGCTTCCCTCCTCCTTCTCCTCCTTCATCATCTTGCCATGATAGGATAGGGTGCTTGTTCCTGCAATTCACTCAATTTGAAAACCCCCTAGTCTAAGATGATGAATTCTGATCCACCAACTCATCTTGGAACAAGTCACAGGATGGGAGGGGAGAGTCAATGATTCTGCAGTTGTGTAGTTCAGGCAGGGAAGTGGAATCACATGAGCCTTGAGACCGCACAATGCGCAGTCATAAGTTTGCGTAATTTCCAGACCTAGTGGGACAGGTTGAAGGGATGGGCACTGGGAGAGCTCACTGCACAATTCTAGGAGTCAAGGAAGGTTGGGTTGTTGTGACGCTGCACAATTCAAGGGATCAAGGGCTGAGCATGAGGCTTGAGGTTGTGAAGTGCAAAATTTAATTTGGACTATGGAACATGATTGCGCAATTCTAGAAGCCAAGGTCATAGCTTGAGCAAAAGAACTGTGAATTGTAACAGTCATGCGAGACAAAGACTACACATTCCGTAGTGCCAAGGGGAAAGGTCTCAGGTAAAGGACTAGAACTGCACAGTGCATAGTTTAGGGATGTCGGGTGAAGCCAAGTTGCTTAGTCGAGAAGCTTTCTCAGAAATGGCCAAGTGTAAAATTGGTTAGACTGATGTGAAGAGTGATAAGACTTCGACTGTGACCTCATGCTTATAATAACTGATTAATAAAAAAAAAAATAGATCAGCCAAGACACAATAATAATGCATTTAACTCCATGTGACCACTTTATTACCATTTACAACAAGTGTGACACTTTAAATAGACTTTGAGACAACCATGACGACACTTGTGTGATAGTGCTCAGAACTTTATGGATGAGTGTGATATATGTTTACATGGTTGGAACAACTCATATACACAAATATAGACCCTTGAAATCATTAGAATAGGCTTGTAAACATTGTGTGATAACCAATCATACCAAAAGATGAAAATTTACCCAACATGCCAAAGGGAACAAAATACTTCATGAAAGCTCATGCAATAAGCTTCAGTGTTTGTGACAACAATGTACAAGACCAAGGAAGGCTCTGAAATTAAGTGTAAGACAAAATTTTAGAGGGTGTTGTAGCATCTACAACAGGATTGTAGCGTTGGACATTGGATGCAAGTTGGATTTGGAAGTGGATTCTAGACTTCTTAGGAAGGAGGTAAATATTAGTATTACTTTGAGGGTGGAGGTGTGAGCCTCTAAATTCTCTAGTTGTGGATCGAGGTATCATATCCCTTTATTTGTTGGTTAGATAAAATGTATGTTTTTGTATATGTGTATATTATTGTAAATATTGTATCGATTTGTGGTTATAAAGCTCCATAGATAGTATGATTATTTGTTAGTTGAAGAAAATGTACATAAGTATATGTGGTTGTTATTGTAAATAATATAATGAGTTGTGTAACGTGTTATAAAGCTTTAGTAAATAGTATGACTGTCATGTTTTCAGCAGTGGTTATTTTCAATACTACAATGGACTATGTTATAAAGCTCCATGGGAAATATGTTTTTGTTTTAAGAGGATTTTTGGTCACAGGTGTCATAGAACGTAGAGGATGGTGTCCCCCCCAAGGGGGAGGGTTCTGTAATAGACCTTGGTTGATTTTCCATGTAAAAAAAATAAGACCAAGGGCATGGGACATGTATTCCAAGATTAATGTTGGGAAAAACATCTTAGTGGGTGTTCACTTCGGTTTATTATGGCTAAGGAAATTGGCAAAGGAATCTACAAAAGCATTGAAAAGTCAAAGAGGAATTAATTGCCATTTATTTATGAAATAATGGAAAATAGGAGTAAAGAAAGGTGAAAGGTCACAAATTTGCATGAGCAGAAAATTGAAGGAACAATTAATGAAAATGAAGAAAATAGAGGCATCTATGGTGAAAAAGGCTTACGAGGATTAGTTCAGACACTTTTTTCATTTTATTTTTGGAGCTCTATTCTATTCCCCCATTCTCTCACACTTAGAGTATTCTTGGAGAATTCTTGGAGCACTTGGGTATACATTGGATTTGGAGAAAGAAAGGAAAGGAGAGTAGGAAAGTGTAAGGGAAGGGGTGGATCAATGACTACAGCTGAACTAATTTATAGGAATCAAGTTTCATGTATGATTTACTTGCTAGGTTTGGCATGCATGTGCTTTCTTGGTTATGAGTTGTCATTGGCATGGTGATTTTCTTGGAATGAGAATAGTTTTAGCCTTTGCCTTTCCATTTCTTCGATAGCGATTGTGTTGTGGATTATTCCACTTATTGTTTCTGATTGGTGCTTAGGTTCCTTATGGTTGTGGATTGAGTTACTAGCTCTTGGTGTCGTTGGTTGGAAGAAATGCTCTGGAGCCCTAGAACAACTTCGGTTGAGTTAGTATTTTTGGAGCCTTGGTTAGAAAAATACTTTATATCCCTTGGTGGGTTGAGTTACTAGTCCTAGATCCTTGGTTAGAATAATGGTCTAAAGCCCTAGAAGGTTGTGGGTTGACTTATTAGTTCCTAGAGCCGTAGTTGGGAAAAATGCTTTTAAGCCCTGGACAGCTTAGGTAGAGACTGATATGATTGGTGTTAGTGATGTCTAACCATGATGTGGAATCATTACTTGAGGGTTTAGGTGGTTTGGCCTCCAGGAGCCCTATTTTGGTTTTCCTTAGTTTATTCCATGAGATCCCACATTCATGCTTGGAATATGTCATAGGGGTGATTGGCTAAAAGAGAGATTTGGTTCAACCCAATATATGGTTGGTTCGTACATGGAAGTCCCTCACTTTATTAGAATTTTAATATGTTAATAAGTGTTCTTTTCCTCTTATATTTCCATGAGTAATTATACTTGGTATTATGTGGCTTTGATGGTTTTTTTATCATGGTGTATATGTTGTGCATTTGCTATTTATATGATGTATAGTGGCTATGGTTGTTTATGTGTTTTTATTTATTTATTAATGGTTAATGAATGCATGAGCTAATAAATTTTATTGCGACTATTATGAGAGGGAATTAGACCTTCATAAAAATTCTCAGAGAAATATTATTTAAATATGCATTCATGATCTATAGATTACATATTCACTATATGTTTGATGAAATAACTATCTTGGTTGGGTGGGATGGGTCAATTCTTTTCTTAATATTAATATTGATTGATTTTTCTTAATGTTACTTAACATTCTAAAAAGTCTCATTAAGTTGTGGGTAGTAGTCTGGAGACAAGCCCTGAAAAGGTGGCTTAGATTTGGAGGTCACATGCTTAGAAATGGGAAATTTGGACTACAGTCGCTACCTTACAACCTTTTACATGCAACTAGAGGCCTATAGTTGCATGGATATAGTGCTTTTCATGTGACTAGAAGTTTAGGTCAGTGAAAGAGAGACCCAACTCAGGAATTGGGCACTGAGAGTGGTTTTCTAGCCTTTAAGTGTCCTCTAAGTCATGTAGGATATTTTTTTTTTATTGGAATGTTTAGTTGTCAGCAAAAATTTCATAAGTGAAGCTTGGAGGTTGGGTCATTTCTTAGTATCTGTTCCTGTCATGCTTACCCCAGTGGGCCAGTGAAATTGGGTAGATATGGGAGGGGAGGTTACAACCTTTGGGATCTAGGCCAGCAAGTCCTTGTAGACCATAATAGTTTCTAGAATAGTTTTATATATAACAAGGCTCTCATCCCTAGAAATCCATTTATTGCACCAATTTATTATTCTAGTCTCTAATAGAGTTATTAACTAGACCCAATCTTATTTTTGTTTTTTTTTTTTAAGTAAAACCTTAAATATTTCAAAGGATCCCCCATTAGAGTGGGGGTATTTTAAACAAACCCCTAAAAAATATTTGATTCATTTTTGTATAGATAAATTGCAAAGAGAGAAGATTTATCTTAATTTATAATCATACCCATAGCTCTAGAAAAAGTGTACAATATCTACTTTAAAGGTTGTAGATTGCCATAATCCAATGCAAAAAAAAAATGATATCATTATAGAAAATGAGAGAGAGAACATATATGAGAAATACTAATTCCTTTCAGAATGTGCCTTGATATACCAATTCCTTTCTAAAATCAAGAATAAAAGGAGGGGGGACATAAGACAACCCTGCCCTAGTCATTTCCTAGGGTTGAAGAAGGTGGAAGCCGAGCCATTGATAAGAATCACCATAGAGGGGAAGTGATACAGGTGTATACCCAACCTTGAAAGGGATGGTTAAAGCCAAAATGAAGAATAATTAATCTTATATAGAGTCAATCCACCATATCAAAGGCTTTAGAGAGTTCCACTTTGTAAATGTTCACCTTTCATTTTTGGATATGGAGAGAGTGTGTTATAGAAATATTTGGGCACTGCAACCCCAATCTTATATGTCCATAAACTAAGGGCTTCTAAGTCCCTAAAATTGTTGTTTCATACCCTAAAGGAACAAGGCCAGTTGATTACATCATCTCCCAGAAGTTCTCCATGAAAAACTGCTCAGAACTAGTCAAAACTACACCATCTCACCTGCTTCATGGTCAAAGTGTGATGCATCCCACCTAATGAACATGGGGGGGGGGGTGATGCATACTGAAAATCCCTTCTATGGGGTGTGATGGGCAAGAATAGACAAATGGCAAAGACAGTTTGCAAGGTGGATGATCATGGAATCTTCCAGAAACTTCTCCTGTGACACTTGCCTCTTTAAATTCGCCAAGGGATGAGTAAGAGATCATGGAATCTCCAAGTGGAATTGAGAACTATCAGAGAAATAACACTAATAAAAAACCCAAAAGCTGACTCACCCACCTACAAACATCTATATATGGATCCTTCATCCTAGAGAACTAGAGGCTGGAATTTTGCATATTGTAAGGAAGTGTCGTTGATTTCTCTATGGAACATAATAGTGTTGGGTGATCTAGCTTTTCATGAGGTGAAGAAGGGCTTTCATTCTGGGAGGATGACGCTGGGTCAGATCAATGGGTTGTAATCCTCTCTTATACTACTTCTATCAATAAAGCTATTTGAGTTTTCCTCCATATTCTTGTATGTCTTTAAATATTGAATTGATATATGCATTTGTATGGTCAATATATATCTGATCCTATATTGTTTATGATTGTAGATCTCTATTCTTTGATGGTATTATGCTGATTTGACTCTACGGGTGTTCTTTGAAGTGTGAGAAGTGAGGAAGGAGTGGCAAAGATCTATCAAAGTGGAGAGGGAACAAGCAAGGAGCCAAGCAAAAGACTGAGGTTGGTACTCTCTGCTTCTCTCTCATCTACTTCTCATAAAGGAAAACAAAAGGGACTCTAGTTTGTTTGTTTCTAAGATAGCTACCTGTCTTAGTGGGACTAGTAGCTCTGAATGAACACTAGTTTTCCCGATAACAAAATGGCAACTCCACTGGGGAGCAAATAGCTTATTTGCTTGTTTCTAGTTTGTTTGCTTTATAAACTATAGATGGAGCTTGAAGTTATGCTAGCTAGCCTTCAAACTGCTTTTGCTATTCAACTGAAAAGTAGATAAAAGTTGCTTCAGTCAATCTCCGAGTTAGTTTATGATTTAAACATTTGACTTGCAAACATCCTAAATGCCCTGGTAGTGGTTCAAGTAACCTCATTAGATCAGCCCCTATGTTTTGTATTTACTGACTATCATTAGCTCAGCCTAAATCCATGAACTAAGCTGCAAACTGTGACCAAAAACCAAGTTAAAGTCTCGTCCCTGGACCATCGCACCTCTCGTGTGCAGTAGGTGAGATGCATCCCTATTTCCCTGTGTTACAGGTGCGATGATCAGATAAGACTGTTTCTGCCTCCAGATTTTGGTTTTTCTTCACTCTCTTCAGCTTTAGTCAAGAGTTTTGTTGTCTGTGATTAGTATACCACTATTGAAACTCTCTTCCTTTGCATTATTCAACCTCCATTGTACAAAGAATTGTGTATGTTTTTATGTATTTTTCGCCATTTAAAGTTCTCCTTTACAAACAGTAGCTTAATCAAACTGTCATATTTTGATTTGAAAGTGTCGCAAGTGTCGTTTTCAGTTAAAGAAAAGAATCCTCCTCTTTTTGATAGTCGATTACACTATTACTCTTGTATTTTATTTGAATCATATTATTTCAAGTGTCGAAAGCATTTTTCAAATTGAAATTGAAAGTGTAGCTCTTAGTCTCCCTTTCGTTTTTTAAATTCAAAATCACAAAGTGTTGTCTTAGCCTTCCTTTTGTTTTTGAATTCGAAATCACAAAGTGGTCTTCCTTTCGGTTTTTGAATTCCAAATCACAAAGTATCGTCTTAGTCTTCCTTTCATTTTTTGAATTTGAAATCGTAAAGTGTTGCCTTGTCTTCCTTTCATCTTTTGAAATGAATATTGTTAGTACTGTTGCTTTGAAAAGATAATTTAGATTTGTACTTAGCATTATTTTTTTCATTCACACATTAAGAAAGCAGAAAACAAATACATGCATGTGCATTTTCATTTAGACTGCTTGTTGATATTGATTTAGGACAGTGCATCTAGTGTGTGCTCTCTGCTCTATGTTGAAAGATTTCTATTTCTCTTTCCTTAGTAGCTAAGATTTTCATTGCGAAAAGAGAAATAAAAGACTATTTATCATCTTAGATTACATATTTAGGAGTTGTATATCTACATCACGCAGTGAAACTTAAAGGCAAACTTCTTAAGAAAGATCAACTATAAAATAAAGTTCAATGAACATAAAAACGTTTTGGAACCTAACGCACAACATTTAGAAGTCTAGGCTAGAGATGTATTCCAACATCGTAAAGCCTGGTAACTATCGCTTTCATCGTAGGTTGGGTGATTCCTCCTCTCTGAGACAACAAGTTCCAGTACGGACTTGTGCTCCCACGTACCGTTGAGTATATAGTGGGAGACCACAATAGGCTATATCCTTTATCCTTAGGAAGTCGCGTTTGTCGCCCTATCGATCACAATACATTGAACATAGCATTCGGGAAGATTGACTGTCGTACCGTAAAAAGTATTCTGCAGTTTTGCGATTGGTTTTGTAATCCCTCTGTCTAGATTTCTAGAGTAGTCACTTTTGTTCCTTTTCGAACTCCTTAAAAGAAAAGGTCCATCTGAGCACTTGTCACTTTAGGCTCATTAAAAATTGAATGTAACTAGAGTCGTCTTTAGCCTTTTCTTGACTCTTAAAAATTGAAAAAGAAAGTTGTGTCAAAGTGTCATAAAATTTATTTTAATCGGAATAACATCCTTGTTCCCTCATTGATCTTAGGTTGAGAAAATGAAGTCCACCAACCAAGCATTTCCCCTTGGAGGGAATCCTAGTCCTTTCTCCTCTTTGGGAGATGTTGGTGCACCTCATATGACCACATTGTCCCTTCGAGGGCTAACAATTGGCTTGCCAGTATGGCTCTTCTCGACCTCTCTAGTTCAAAGCACCATGATTCCTGAGCAATCAAATCAGCAACCGGATGATACTAGAGTTACCCCCAAACCTTCTACTTTGTTTGTTTCTCCCTCTCCTTATTCCTCTTCGCTTGGTGAAGCTAGTAAAGCTTAAAACCAAGTATCTGAGAAGAAGAAGAAAGGGAAGGAGAAGAAGAAGAAGAAGCCAATGGCAAAAGGGGGCAACCAAGCATCGTCTAGCGGAAATCGACACACTACACTGTACAAACCTAAATCTCCATGTGTCATTTGCAAAGGGGACCACTATCATCAAGATTTTCCTTGCATCCCATGGATCTTAAGGGACTGGTCTCCCCGCTTGCACAATCCGGTGTCGTCAACCTCTAACGATCATGTTGAGAGTACATCGTCAACTAGTGAAAATGAAGTCAATGGGCAGAAAGGAAGATCTAAATTTCCTTGTAGACTCTGTGAAGGTGATCATGCCATCCACCATTGTCCTTTCCTAGACAAAGGTAAAAGAGTCTTAGATAACCGTCCTGCTTCACCACTACGGCTTCCTCCTGGATACAAGAAACTCTTACCAAGTCCATCACTAGTTGAAAATCCGACTGACACACGTTTGTGGTTGGTCAAAGCATCTATCATTGAACATAAATCCTTTGAGTCCACACCGGACCACAGTCAATAGGTCGAGATGGCAGTCAACCCAGTCTTGTCTTCAGAAGGTCTACCTTCAAATGATACTGTCACCAAAGAGAATGAGAATGACACCATTCAAATTCTCTTCATAAACATAGACTCCAATGGACATGGGGGCAATCTACCCATTCCTTCACCTCAGGAAGGAAGTTTGTCAAAGGTTTACCTGGCTGTTTATTCGGTCCCACCTCTAAGCAACCTAATCATTTCCTTCAACTGGACTCAACTAGGTAGACGCCATCTACCATCTAATGTACCATTCTGAATCATAGTACAAGCTTACAGAATGGTCATGGTCGGTACTATCATAGATGAAGGGGCTTCTATGAGTATCATTTCCTCAATGGCTTGGAAAGTGCTTGGTTCACCATCGCTTCTACCTGAGATGTGAAATATAACAGGCTTCAACAAAGGAACCAGTCGACCGTTAGGGATAATTCCTAATTTGCCTATAACTTTGAGAAGGAAAATCATTTATCTGAACATAATGGTAGTCCAAGGACCTTTGGATTACAATATACTCCTTGGGCATGACTACGTTTATAGCACGGGAGCTATTGTTTCCTCACTCTTTCAAGTGATGTGTTTTCCACATGAAGGCAGAATAGTCCAGCTTGTAGACCAACTTTCATTCCCCAGTTTACACATAGATAATAGTCAAGTGCCATCCTTAACTAGTCTTTTTGCGCAAGGAATGCCTCATCAATCTCTAGTCCATCCACCTAATGAGCGCGAGTGATCTGATGATTGTGACTGAACCCCAAGGGGCATGCACCTTGGTCTGCTTCGGTAGGAAAACTTTAGGTATAGGGTAGGTTTCCGCGGAGGATATATGACTAGTCTGACACACCAATCCGTTTAGGAAAATGGGATTAGACTGGAATAAGGTTCCCTCGTCAAGGTTAGGTGATTGGAGCTAGAATCACCTTTTCCATTTCGATGGAATAAGTCGAGGAAGTGTTTCTTCCTGCTGTGCAGGTGGAACCATCTTGTGGATAAAATAACTTCTGTATGGTAACCGGGAAACTCTACTTCTCTATACTTGGGGGCATGCAAACCTTTTTGCATCCAAGTGAAGAGCGACCATTTATTTTCTTATTTTTTAGGTTCCTAACCCTTTAAACTCGTAGGATTGGTTGTTCCTAGCCTGCATAATGAAAGGCTCCAGAGAAAAGTTTCGAATGGGGCAAGCTCCCTAAAAAATGAACCTATCGATGAAACATCCTTATTATACGACTGACACTAGTAGTTTTACGCGAAGTTCAAGATCGTTAAAAAATAAACCTAGCAATGATCATATGTTCCACCAGAGTTTAAGCTCATTAAAAAATGAACCCACCTCTGGTAAATAAGCATTGTGATCGCATAATTATCATCTTTTGAGCCTTGGTCATGTTCTTAAGATCACCTCCACTCTTTTTAGCCAATCATATGCCTCCATTTGATTGTTTACCCCTTTTGAGGAACAACTGCGACGAGTGATTCTATTAACCATCTTCGTTACACTGTTGTGATTGAAAAGTTCAAAACCTTACCTGGAACTAGCTACTATCCAAAAACATCACTCGTTCCTCAAAAAATAAGTCTCCTTTAAGCCCTTTTCATCTAACTCGTAAAATATGAAAAGATTGCCGAGAAATTGGCCTCTCCAGCTTGTTAAAGTGATTGGAAGTGCCATCCCTCCTCTAGATTTTAATATATTTGGACCTGAGGGATTATTGCACAAAAAGATTAGCGCTTGTCTTGTTTGGCTCGTTAAAACTATCAAAAAGTCATCCCTTTTGTATAATTTTATACTTTTTCAGACTTAAGGGATTATATTATGAAAAAGGATTATTGGAGTTTCCTTTTCGTCTCTTTTCAGAGTCTCTAAAATTGAAAAGGACTGAGTTATCCTTGTCGTTAAACTCGTTAAAACAATAGCGACAAACTTATTTATGCAGACAAGAACGAGTTTCACTGTCGCTAGGCTCATTAAAACATAGCAATGGGTTTGCTCGAAGGGAAAATTATAGAACAAGCATATGTTATCCTCCTCAAGCTTGACAAAAATAAAGAGGTATTGGTCAGAAATGACTAGGGAAAACTTGAAGAAACTTTATTGGTAGCAAGTTTCTCTTGAACATGACACTTTCACTTCATCACCATGATTGAGTCAGGTTGGGTTATTCCATTCACTGGTCATATCACCATTGGTTCACCATACCATCCATTTTTTGGGTTAACACTACCAATCCATTTTAGTGTCACCGATATGTTCAAGAGAAGTCACTCAGAGAATTCACCAACCCAGCTTGTGTCTCATCCGCTGCAATATCTTCACCCTTCATTCTTTCATGACCGCCACCCTGAACCTTGTATCATCATATTGTTTTCACCTCCACAAAATCATTTGCTCCGTTTTGTGTCGTAGATGTGGGATTCATTAAAGCCCTCCTACGATAGGTCACTTCTTGTCGACATTAGCTCATTATCCAAGAAGTTGACTTAGGAACAACCTTTTCAGTACTTTGAAGCTTGCATGCCTCAATGGCAAGTTTCTCACTTCCGCTGACAAGTTTACATCAATGGCCTTTGATCGAAAGATTTTGTGTGGTGTTCAACATGGACTCATGTATTCACACCACGTGAATTGTATTGCAGTACCTTGAGGGTCATTTTCATTATCGGTGATTCCTCTCGTGCCTGTTAATAGCTCACGTCATTGGTTGGTAATCAGGTGATGTCTATCCATATTCGACGACAGAACATCTTTTCACATGGATCGACTTGTACTTCGGGTGAAGATTGAACGAGTTTTGAAGACCCCAGATCTAGTTTCATCCATCCGGGCTACGATATATTTAGGAAAATAAAGACATCAAATGTACATCATAGCTACACAGATAATCATCCAAGCTAAAGGATGATGGCTCTACCAGAATCATTAGTCTGCCATACAGATGGTTGTCTGTAAAATGTACATGAAAATGAATTTATAAAGCTAAGCATGGGAATGCCTGCCTCAACTAGATCATGAAAATATTATGAATATAATGTATTGTATTTTATCTTATTACAG
>APFE030556931.1:19384-36772 GCA_000404065.3 Pinus taeda | reverse complement strand
GCCTCACTAGCACAACTGGTTGAGGATGGGCTTCGTCAGCAAGGCGACCCAAGATCAAACCTCACAAAGGTTGTTGCACCCGTGTTAGGGGGAGGAGACACACTAAAATCTAGTTAGCGTAGGGTTGGTGTGGCCCAGGTCGGAAGCGATCCCCGGGTGACTTTGATGGCTTAGATGCCCTTGGGTCACGGTTTCTCAAGCCACAAGTCAAGCCTAGAAGAACACAGACAACTTGAAAAACAAACAAAAAAATACCAAAAAATATAAACAATATCATTGTTGTAATTACAACAAAAAAAACAACCATATTTAACTAATCCATCAAACAATATTTATTAATTAATTTAAATTTAATTATATTATTTTTTTACTATCTAATATGATAATTTCAATTTTTTATATTTAATATTAAATATATATATGTGTGTGTTTCGTGTTTTGCGTGTTTCATTTTTCATTTTATTTTTGTATTATATGCAAATATGATATTTTCAATTATTATATATATATATATATATATATGTATGTTGTACATTTTTTCTCGCAAAGACTTGGACCAGACCTCGGGCGACCAAAGTCTTCGCTAACCAAAGCATTTCGCCCCATAACCTCACATGGTTAATATCTTAAAATATATATTATATATGTCACAAATATATAATATATATAATTTTATATTAAGGGTATGTTAAATATATTAAACTATATATCATTAGTAATATAAAAAATATTACTTTGTTGTAATTAGAACTATATCTAAAATATTTGAAAATATTTTTATTATATTAAACTATGTATTAAAATATATAAAAAAATCTAAGTTAGCGGGAGACGATCTATGAATGAACTTAGCACGCGTGGTGCATCTGAAAGCTCCCTACACCTCTGAGAGATCCCCGTGAGATGTCCCACCGTGCCATGGCCCCAGGAGGGGGCCCTGAGGCCTCCCCTCCTCTTCCTTCCAAATTATAAGTGTTTAAGAAGCTGGTCGCAGCTTGCAATAAACGCCCAACAAGCATGCAGCAGCAAAAGTTCGTAAAATTGTTGGATTCCATACTCACTGTCGCCCTGCCATCTGAAGAACCTTGCAGATCGACCCTAAATCTTGTTGAACGAGGACTCATTAGGTAGTTCGTTGGGCTCTAGCCCTCGCACAAAGTCGTCGACGCATAGGTGCAAAGGAACTGGAGATCTTTGACCAAAGAAGGAATCAGAAGCTATTTAGTCGGTAAGGGCTTTTTTGTTTTCATCTTTGATTCGGTAGAGGATAGGAATCTCATCTTCAAAAATGGTTTGCATTTCATGGGCCCTCAAGGCATGTATTTGAATCAATGGAACCTAGATTTCGATCCTTCTCAGGACGTGCCTTCGGTTGTTCCCATTTGGATACGACCACCTCATCTACCTTTGCACGACTAGAACCCCAAATCACTAGAAACCATAGGAAATAACTAGTAAAATACACAGACCGAGCTGAAAGAAAGGATCAATACTCCTACGCGAGAATCTGTGTAGAGGTGGACCTGGAGGAAGGCCTCCCTTATGCTATAAACCTCACGGTAGTAGACTGGTCCTACATTGAAGAGTTAGACTATGAGCAACTCCTGTTTAAATATCAGCATTGCCATGGCTATGGGAATTTCGCCAAGCACTGAAAAAAGAAAGCAGAGGAGGTGGCAAAGACTACAAAGGGAGATCAATGGACTCGGGTTCAGAAACCAACTTTAGCAAAATAGAATAACCAAACCAAAGGGAAAGGCGTGCCTCCGAGACCTGAAGCCCCACCCTCGGTACAGTTACAAGTGGAAGGGAGCTCTTTCTCGCCAAGAGTAGAGTCACCCAATAACCCTTTTGAAATACTTAGTACCCCTGAAGAACCCCCAACAGCAGCAATTGAAGAACCCTCAGCAGCAGTAGTGGAAGAGGTAGAACAGTAGCCTATTACCACTGTAGAAGATCAAACTATAGAAGAGGCAGCGCCTCTTCAAGCTGGATCTCCAAGAGGAGCTTCCATTCCCCTTTCCTACACAGAAATGACAAGGAAAAAGTCCTCAGAGATCTCGGGCTCCTCGGAAGATGAGACATTTGAGAGGCCATCGAAAAGAGTTGGCAGAAAATCTCACAGGGAAGCAAGGGAAGAAGAAGCAGAGAGACAAAAAATGCAAGGCATCCAGCCCACGATCGAGATGTCCATCTACAGGAATACTAGAACCAGGCCTCCTAAGGGAGGGTCTGCCCACCCCCTGATAGTAAATAATGTGATTAGTCTCTTGGAATTGCAAAGGCTTGGGGAACCCGCTAAATTCTGAAGTTGTAAAGAGCTTACTGCAATCTAAATCCCCTGAGAGCCTCATGCTCCAAGAGACAAAAATAGAAGGGGACACCCTTCTCGACCTTAGCAAAGCGAAATGGAAAAAAATGTTTGGAAAGCAGTGAGTGAAAGGGGCACATTTGGAGGGCTTGCCACACTCTAGGAGGAAGACAAATTCCACCTCAAAAGCTCCTTGGATACGCAACACTAGATTTACACCGAATTCTGGCACAATGCAAGTAAGATCACCTTCGCTCTCTTCAATATCTATGTCCCATTCCTCTTTGCGGAAAAGAAAGATTGTTTTCAAACTCTGTCCGATTTTCTAGATGCATACTCCCCCAAGAACATAATTTTAGCAGGTGACCTAAATTTAGTCTTCGAACCAAAGGAAAAAAGAGGAGGCATCATCAGTAGAGACCCTTTTCTTCCCTTCATTGAAGATTTAATTCAACAGTGGATTTATTGGATTTTAAGCCACAAAAGGGCTCTACACTTGGACAAACAAAAGAGTTGGGGAGGATCATATTTCGGCCCACCTGGACAGATTTCTTCTTCAAAGTACCTTCCTGTTAAGAAAGAAGATTATCACCACTAGAATTCTGCGAAATATTACTTCAAACCACAAGCCCATTCTACTGCAGTTCGAAGAAGAGGAAAGACTAGGGTCCATCCCCTTTTGGTTCAGCCCCCTCTAGACAGAAGGGAAGGCTTTATGGAAACAGTCTCGAATGCCTGGTCCACCCTGCTCAATGGTTCTCCGATTTTTATGTGGGAACAGAAACTAAAGACCACCAAAACAACCCTAAAAGAGTGGATAAAAAAGCCTTCACACTCCCCCTCTTTCTATATAAAGTAGACCACCGAGTAGCTCCTAGATCTACAATTGGACCTTGAACAACAAAACATTACTTATAAAGAAATTCATAAGGAGCAAGAAGCCCAGCTCATCACCTTTCCCTCTTTTAGAATAGAGGAAGAACATTTGAGGCTCAAATCCCGTAACCTTTGGCTGGAATCTGGAGACAAAAACACCTCCTTCTTCCATAAGAAATTTAGAGCTTGTCTCTCTCGAAACTATATTGTTGAAATTACCTCCCACAATGGGACTGTCCACACAGGAATGGCTCAACCAAAAGAGACTGCAACCTCTCACTTTCCGCAACTCTACAAAGAAGATGGGCTAGACTCTGAGGAGGAATCTGTAGAACTCCTCACTCACATCCCGAGTATGGTAAACAAGGAGGATAACTCAAGTCTCCTGAAGCCTTTCATTGAAGAAGAAATCAGCAATGTCATCTGGGGGATGGAGCTAGACAAAGCTCCAGGGCCCGATGGTTTCTCCATCCACTTCTACATAGTTGGCTGGGATATCATCAAGGCTGATCTGTTTCGAATGATCAAAGGTTTCCTCCAGAAATCCAAAATGGGAGGGATCAAAAACTCCACTTTCCTAGCTCTAATTCCAAAAGAGGTGAACCCAGGGTCTTTCAATCGCTTCAAACCTATTTCGCTCTACAATGCCTCTTATAAAATACTCAACAAAATCCTTGCGAACAAGATAAAGCCTTTGCTGGAAAATCTCATCTCTCCCAGTCAAGGAGGTTTGTTAAAGGCAGGCACTTCTTGGATAATATGATTCTAGTGCAGGAAACCATTCACTCCAGCCACCAACGCCAAGAGAAAGGGATGCTTATAAAGCTATATATGGCTAATGCCTTTGATTGGGTAAGTCACTCCTTTCTTTTCCAATTTCTTTCTGCTTTTGGTTTCAAATTTGATTTTGTAAGGGTTATTAAATCTTGCATGGAAAGTCGTGGATCGTCTCTCTAGTAAATGGCAGGTCGGCTATCCATTTCCAAGATTTGAGGGGCATAAGGGAAGGGTGCCCTCTGTCCCCCTTCCTGTACATTCTGATGGCAGAATCTCTTGGTCGTATGTTAACAACAGAGAATTTATTAGGGACACTTCCAAGCATCAAGGCGATGAGAGGAACAGATCCAATCAACCATTCTCTATTTGCAGATGACTCTCTTCTTCTAGGAGGCGCTTCCCTTAAAATTTCTAGGGCATTCAATGAAGTCATCCAAAGCTTTTGTAGAGTCTCCAGAGCTCTTATTAATAAAAAAGGAAAAGTGCGGTGTACAGTTGGGAGGTAGACCAACAAACCATCCACCAAATCGCTCATCCCCTAGGGTTCACAAGCTTTGCCACCTAGGAAAAAAGTCAAGTACATAGGGTTGCCATTAATGCTGGGAACGAGCAAGGCCTCTCACTGGTTGGAAATCATCAGTAAATTAAGGCAAAAATAACAGGGTGGGGTGGCCATTGGCTCACCACAGCCGGAAAGCTTACTCTAATTAAATTTGTAATCTCCTCCCTGCCTATATATCAAGCCTCGTTCCTTTTGGCCCCAAAGATGATCATTGAGCAGCTCTCCAAACTGATTCGAAATTTCCTGTGGCAAGGAGGAAAGGGGAACCAAAAAAAAAAATCATTTGGTAAGTTGGGATACTATGAAAAGGCCTTTATCAGAAGGGGATCTTCAAGTAAGAGACCCTGGGCTGGCCAATCTAGCCTTGGGAGGAAAGATCTAATGGAAGATCTTCTCAAATCACTGACATCCAGTAAGCCAAGTGCTCATCAGAAAATATCTTCATGGGCTTTCAATAAACAATATGGAGGAAGGTACTTCCATAAAAGGAACCACTCTATGGAAGTTCTGTAGTCGAGCATGGGAGTCCTTCAAAGAGCATCTATATAGAATTCCTGGAAACAGGAAAAGAATCATGTTGTGGGAGGATAAAATCATGGGCCTTTAACCCCTCAAAAACTCTTCTGATTTCGTTGATCTCTGTGCATGGCTTATTCAACGTGGCATCCACAAGCTGGCAGATATCTCTGCTTGGGATCCTGGTGGAAACTGGCTTGCTTGGGCACTCTCGCACCCTCTACACAGATTGCAAACGCAACAGAATTCTCTTCTAGCTGCGCTCTCAGGCTTGGCGTTGGTGCATTTGCGTACAAGGGATAAGTGGAGTTGGGGGAATCCGATGTTTACACAACAACAATGGGTTTTGTAGCTCTTCAAGCCCAACCCCTCCAGTTTCACACCTCCACACTGTGGCAGCAATTTTGGGATCCATTTGGTCTCCCAAAGATCAACGTTTTTAGCTGGACCCTCCTGCACAAAAGAGTCTTGAGTGGAGATAACTTAGAAAAATGAGGGATCACTGGGCCACATAGATGCCCTCTCTGCTACGCGGCTCAGGGAACAATGGATCATCTTTTTATTGACTTCCACTTCACTCAAGAATTCTAGACGCAGGCGCTCCAAGGGCTCAACGCCCAAACTCCTTCACAGATCATAGTGTTTAATTTGTTCGTCACTTGGAAATACCGATACCCCCATACAATGAAGAGAAAAGCTTCTTGGTCCAAAATATGGTACATAATACCAAAATATATTTGTTGAATTATTTCATCTTTCAAAACAGCTTGCCCTCATCCACAATCGTTGTTGCCAAATCCAAAGCCTTGTTGTTGGAGATAATGGAGAATCGACACTTCAAGCCAGACAACTCGCTTCTCCCAGAAGAGATCATTTGGCTCGGCTCGCCTATGAAACAATCCAGGAACAAAAAGAATCCCCCTCGGCCTAGCCCCGATCCAGAGTGGTGACTTCGGAGCATTGAAGTAGAATTCCAAAAATGGTAGAAGAACCAGGGTAAAGCCACGATTTTCTTTGATGGTGTGTCCAAAGGAAACCTGGGGATCTCAGGAGCAGGGGGAGCAATCTATGCCCGGGACGATCACAGTAAACTCAAACTTTAGTTGGGGCCTAAGGCAGGACAACAACAACCAGGCAGAAATCTTAGCACTACTCAAAGCTTGCCAGCTTGCTCAGGAGAACGGCGACAAAGACATTCAAGTATTCGGAGACTTGGAGATTGTGATAAAAACCTTACACAAGGAAGATTACTTCAACAATTTGGCACTAAACAAGACCTTGCAGAGACTCCGCAAAGTGATGCAGAACTTCACCTCCATCTCTTTTTACCATATCCTTCGAAGTCTAAACAAGGAAGCAAACGAAAGGGAAAATTTGGGATGTTACTTAGCCCAAGGAGAATTTACAAGGAATGGCAAAGCACCCATATGACACCCTATCCCTTAAACTAATAGCTGCTATCCCAGCCATTCAAGAATAGATTCTTGGCCTTCCGGGACTAGGAAAATTTTGATGTAATAGGGGTTGATTAGGCTCCAGCCCAACCTTTTCACCTTCAATAAAAATAACCATTTATGTTAAATATATATATATATATAATATTTTCAATATATAATATGGTAATAATTAACTTATGTATGGGGGGGGAGCGTGAGGGGTAATTTATTTCCCCGATGAACAATTACAGATTAGATATGCGTGGGGATTGGAAATTTCCACCAATAACTAGGCAGAAGCACTTTCTCTATGGTTAAGTTTAAAGCTAGCCATAGACAGAGGTATACAACAACTAATTGTAATGGGGACTTGATGTTAAACATTCAAAAATTCAAAAAAGAGAAGGAGATAAGTGAACATTATTGGCTTCCCTTGGATCTAAGGATTAGAGAACAAATTAAAAAGTTTGATACCATTGTTTTATATCCATAAGAAGAGAAAACAATAAAATTGTTGATGCGCAGGAAAACATTGTAGCTTTCCTTGAATGAGGTGATCTGCGACTCAAATCAAGGAGATAAATCATATCTATCATATACCATGATATTTAAAAAAAATTGATAAAGATATGGTAGGAATCATTAAGCATTGGAGAATGGGAAGGAATGATAGGGACCCAAGGTATGTATGGGTATTTATTAATTGCGTGATAATAATTTAGAGAAATAAAAGAAGTGGTGGCTCTCGGGAGTGGAATTAATGGCATGTAGCTCATCCAGGTGTAAAATGGCGAAATCACGTGCTAATACAAAGGACATATGTAGATATTCCCCACGCAATCTCACCTTGAAACATAACATTCCTCGTGTCGGTTCTTTACTCCTTAGCAGGCAGAGTAATGCAATAAGATTACAAGTTGGAATATGGAAAGGTTACTGTACAGATACAACATCACAAGGCGAATAAGCAGCAAGGGTATTCAATTCTCAGAAATGAAAATGGAGCTTGATATGGATAATAAGCATGGCCATAAATGGTAAGAAATTGATGTGGAATTGTGTTGAGTCTTAGTTAAAATTTGTTTGAAGTCGAGAATGCCATCTCCAAGTGAGGCAAGTGAAGAGAGGATGGGAACAGCTCAAGAGGCAGTGTCAATGGAAGAGAAAATTTCCAAATTGGAAGTTATTGGGGCTCAGTTAATGGAGGAAGCACGAACTTACTTTTCATTGTTGATGCAAGATGTTGAAATAATGCAGGAGGATGTGGAGAGGATTCAGCTCACTGTGCTGAATGTAGCAACGAAAAATGATAATCTCTCTACAAAAGTGGATGGAATAGAGGTAACGGTGGAAGCGACAATTGTTGAGGTTCTTAAGGAAGTCTTCGGCTTATAGGACCATCCTTTAATCGATGCTGAAAATCTAGGCGAGCTTGAGGAGATGGTGGTGATAGAGGTTCTAGTGCAGGTTAGAAAATGGAAATGTGATGGAAAATGGAGAACTTCCAAGAATGTAGAATTCTTTCAACCTTATTTTTTATCAATGTTATGTAAATTAGTGCTCTATAATGGCTTGTATTAGAAACTATATAAGATAAACTCAATTAGAAGCATAATAGGATATAGGCATGGTAGTGGCATCATCCATTTTGACCAGTTTTGGTTTTGAGTAGTTGATGAACAGTTTGTGAATGTAAGGGTTCTAGCCCATGTTCCAATTTTATAATATAAAGCTACTCGTTTCCTTTATATATATATATATATTGAAATTAATATAGTAATATATATATTTCAAATTGTCAATTGGTTTATCTTCAATGTAAAAGGAAAATTGAATCTTCTCCTTCCAATTTCAATCTTGATGATAAGTTTAATGACTTAGTTCTTGTTATTAAAAATGTAATTCTTTAAGGAAATTACATGTTGTCCTCATCTTGAATATATATATATATATATATATATATATATATTATATTCTCATATGGAGTATAAAAGTAATTTCCATATTAAAAATATATATATATTTCAATTTTATATAAAATAAATTGTTAAAAGCATATCAAAAATATATTATTGAAATGTTTCTTGGTTTTTTCTTCGAATTAGTGGTTTTTATCTAAGTAGCAATGTTTTTTTAACTTGTTTTTTTGAACATGTATTGTATTGGAGATCAAAACCTATCTGAAAGTAACCTATTAAATGAAATATGTATATTCAATTTTCTCAATATAATTGATTTTTTTCCATAAAAAAGTATATATATATATATATAGTCAATCAAGATGCTCACATTAGATTATTAAAAAAATGTTGAGTACAAAATTCATCTGAACAGGCCCCTTTCCCTCATTTCGACCAGATTTGTTAAGATTGGGACCGGGATGAAAACATAGATAAATAATGAAATTCTTTATTTTCGATAGGCCTATTAGCCTTTGGCATACATAGAAAAAACAGAAGAGAACACTGGATAGGAGGCAACATATTAAGGAGGTGGGTTGGGAGGAATGACAAGAGGAGAAGAAAAGTAGCCCACGTGTTCATGCAAGTGAAAATCAATATGCTCCACCCTCGCTTCTAGGCTATGGAGGTGGTCATTGGTGCATCGATGCTGGCATCAAATTTTCTCCAATTGTTCCAAAATTTCGTTATGACTATGCTCGATGTCGTTGATGTAGGATACCAACTCATTATGATCCTCATATCTATGCTCCCTCAAAATTTCCATGTTCACCTAGACATTGTGCAACTGGGTCACAATGGACTCGAGGGTGGTTGGAGCAATCACATGGCCTGGGGAATGCGCTGGAGAGATAACAGTTGCCTCCTTCGTTTCCCGACTGTCAGATGTGTCTGTGGGCCACTGATTTCCTGGGTTTGGCCGCTCAGCATGGCTATGATTGCCTCCCCCCTCGTGAAGGAATCCCCTTTGACGCGGAATGATGTCAAGTCAGGGCTACAAAAAGAAGGTAGAGGTTGGAAAATAGGAACCACAAGAACCGTGTGGGACCCAATAATCAAACCTACTGGAAAAACCACTGCGAAGATATATAACACCAGGAAATACAACCAAACACAAGAATCTTGGTGGATGACACGAGATTGTAGTCCCAGAGCGCGCCTAAGCGTGTGGCTTTCCTCCACACCCAAAACTGGCTGATAAAAACATCCCAACCCTTGGAAACAAAGAATTCCCACCATCAATTTGACACTGTGCTCTTAGACTCACCTTCGTGATTGTTGAGGGGCGTAGTGAGACTATGGACCTCCCCTTCTCTTTGAGTGCCAAAAGGAGTAGCACCCCAACAAGCCCGTAGCCAAAGACGAGCCCAATTTCATAACTGGGCACTCCAACACTTGAAACGCAAATTGCAGGGGGTAAAAACTAGCTTACCTTGAGGACTAGGCGCCTCCTTTGTCACTGGCACCAACTCTTCATCCCTCGAGCATAGGTTCTAGGCTGGAAGACAGAGAGACTCGACATTATCGCTCGTTCTAGTATCATATGGACAGTCCCTATCCCATACAACTGTCGCTTTGTGCACCCATTGGCTTGATCTCAGCAGTTCGTTCGAATACTAAGTACCACTACCCTCTGCACCCTCCCAATTCATCGCTTGAAACATACAACTAGAGAATTTCCCTCTATGCCCTGGGTAATTATCAACAACGCGTACGAGCAGGGTGTCCGCCTGCAAGCAATTATGCATCTCTGGTTCTTCATGGAAGATTAATGAAGCATGTGGAGGTTAGTCAAGCTCCGTGCTCGGCCCACTTGCCAAGTGGTGATTTGGATGTACATCCCCATCGAGGACATAAAAAATTATATATTAGAATATATATTAAATCTTATTAAATGATATTGTTGTTATAATCCTACAATATATTTGATAGATCTATAAGAAATATGTGTTTATTTGTTAAGTGGTTTAAGTATGATTTTATATACAAATAAATAAACATTTAAAAAATATTTTTTTTGTGTTACAATAATCTAGTTTTATTTTGGTCAGTAGGTGAGGAGTTTCAGTTATTGTATTTTTTGGGTACTTTTGTCGTCTCAAATTGTCTCCACATTGTTAAATAATTATGGCTCTCCAACTTTATGAGATTGTATACTTCAAAGTCCATTGTCATTTTCTGAATTGGTATCTAGTCACAAGGAATTGGAGTTTATCAAAGGTCACTGAAATTCAGAGTTGGTTTTTCTTTATATTTGGAGGAAGATATAACCCTTCCTGGGTTTTCATTCTACGAGGGATTCATCATATTTGGGAATTTTCTAGTACTTTTCTTTGTGGGTTATGGGGATGGCATAGTCTTGTTTAGGAGCTCTCCAATTTATCACTGTATGAGTCAATTTATAATTCTTGGGGTCAGCCTTGGGATCAGTCAGGTTAGTACAAAACTTGCTCACCTCAAAGTGACTATGCCACCTTGTCAGAGAATGGACATCCGACGGGGAGGTGTCAATAGTAGCTATATTTCTCATCACAAATGTTTATTTGGATGGAATTCAGTGGCAACCTTGTTTGACTCAATTCCTCCGGAGATCAGAAAGAGATTCGACACCTTGAATCCAGAGAATTTGGTGATAAGGCATACTTCTCTGATTCAAAGTTGGGTAATCAAGATTACAAATTGATTTCCGACCTTGGGAAATTTCAAAGAAGGACACTGCATTTCTTGCATTTTGTCGCAGTTCATCAACAATTGGACACCCTATTTTGCCTGGTGCTTCAAGATAAACAAGTGTGTAGTTACAAAGTTTTGCAAGCCATGAGGACATAAATGACTCCTAAGGAATTTTTGTTTATGTTTGGATGTCGTACTGACACGTTTGAAATGGGTGGAAAAATATGTAGTGTCAGATTCTAATTTCGATTCTGAAGATATCAATGGCAGTTTCGCCATCATCAATGTCCAACCGGTCAACATTGCTCCATAACCTAACATTGCTCCACCAACTAATGGAGCTCCCCTTTCTCTGGTGGTGATCTCAGACTAAGGGTATTGTTTTGTTTCCAAATCATATTTTTGGCACTTCTCTTCAACACAGACTGCGCACTACCGGCTTCAGTAGATTTCATGACATCAATCAAGCAAATTGATGACTAGATTTCATTGGGCCCTTGTTTCATTGTACTAGATGGAATTTCTTTCTGTAGTTTTTCATTTAGTATTCAAAATCTTGCCACTTTTTGTTTGGGAATATATTTATTTATTACATGTGTGATGTTTTGTAAAACTAGTGATAAATGATGATCAAGTTAGTCTTTCTACTTTTTGGAAACTTTGATGCTACTCAGAGATATCTGGTTACAATTTTTACACTTCCATATTAGTCTTTTTTAATAAGCATATCTTCAGTGTAAAATGTTTTTATTAATAGAAAATTTTGTGCCCGCTTACAAAAAAATCTAGTTTTATTTTTATTTTTCAAAAGTGAATATATATATATATATGATTTAGGAAAAACTTAAACACTTTGTGAATGTGTATTACTAATTCTTTTTAATATAAAAATCGAGATCATATAATTTATAAACATATCAAATATATTTTAATTTATTTTTAAACTATATCAATTTATATATCCAAAATATGAATTATTTCAATTATGAAAGTATATGAATGTATATTGAAATATATTAGAATATATAGGCATAATTTTAAAATTATATATATTATATATATATATATATATTATATATATATTTTGACTATATATAGGGTGCTACCCACAATAATAACAATATGTTTTTTAGTCAGGACAATGGTTTTATTATTATTCAAGTATGGGTAGATATGTTTATTAATACATATATGTCAATACACTACTTTCCATAGTGAGTATATTAATTCTATGGTTAGAATTGATTTGTCGATACACAACTTTCCATAGTGAGTAAACTAATTCTATGGTTAGAACTTCTCTGATGGGGGTGATCTCACGACATCGAAATATCGGTATTGGAAAGAGGCACAATGATCCCTTTCAATGGGAGGTTTCTGGCGGGAGTAATTATTGGGATGCAGGGAGATTGTTTGGCAATAGAGGTGGCGGCCATCAGAGATAGAGTTGGACTTTACACTTGGCTCTGCACGGGTCGTGTGTGGCATGTCCTTGGTTCGCACAATGGGAGCCACCAACCCAAGTATTTTCGTATTAACTACAAGGAGATGGGAGTTTGGGGTTTTGTTTGCGTCAGTGGTTTCGTTAACTCATTTCTTTTTTAATGCTCAGGAATGGATCGTCCCTCCCATGGTGGATTGGATGCAAGAAGGAACTACTTTAATAGCAGGAGAAAGTTCATTAATGACCTCACTCTCAAGAAATGCCTCGGGATGGCTGAGATATGGTGTATGTGGTGCACTTGGCTTCTGTCATGGGAATTTCAGAGGGCGTGGTTCATTCTTAGCATCAAATACATCACATTTGTAGCTATTTATGTAAGTTCCACCGTTGTATCAGGGTGGCAGAAAGGTGATAATTATGTGGTTGACATCTTTCAATTGTAGTAGTTCCGCTCTCGTTGGTGGTCACCAGTTAACTATGTTATAGTCACAGGAAGTTTGTGTACATTGTCAATTTCTCAGGTCAAATTAGTAGGGTGGAATTTTGGTTTGTTGAAAAGTTGGGTACTTCTGCATCCCATATCCTTTTGTCATCGGGTTTTAAGTTTTGTACCACATTTTCTTTTGTTTCACATAGGGTGTCAATGTTCTTTGTGCTATTCTTAGATAAATCGGGGTCAGGTCACTCCTTTTAACTGGTCATTGTACTTCCCTCAACAGCATCATAAACCTTCGACCCAGCATGAATTGCTTTTAATTTCCTAGTGTTGGTATGTGGAGTCTGGTACCGAGGTACCTTCTCCATATAGCTCTAAAAGAGACTATGCCTCCACTTGTTCTTTATTCATTCAAACATCTCAAACCTCAATAAACTCTAGTCCTCAAGAATTATGGGTTTCTAGGCAATTGAAATGGATTGTGGCCCTTGTTGGTAAGGGATGTCAAGTAATGTGTCATTGAAATCAGTTAATCATCCACAAATTTGTTCATGAGTGGATTTTTTATGATATACTCAGGTCGTCACTCATTCTAGTTGTCACATATAACTTGTTAGTTTCCGTTATTCTGGGGTCTTACTATCCTTTGGTCAATCATGACTTGGTCGTTCAGTTAGCTCGAGTGGTTGTATTGTGGTTTGTTTTCAATTCTTATGTGGAAATGCCTCCTCAACAACGGCTCCCCAGCTGCAGGGTTGGTGCTCGCGGGGCATCCTCTTCCAAACATCAATGGATATTAGTTGGGAATCGATGGAAAAAATTTTTTATTTGGCTCCCCTAGAGGTTAGAGAGATTTTGCATTTGGAAGTAAGGGAGTTTGGGGATTGAAAATATCTTTCTGATTCATAAAATTGGTGGTAGCACCCTCAAATGGGTTCCCGATCCAGGGAAGTTCAAAAAGAGAAGACTGCATTTCCTCCACTCTATAACACTACAATGTTAGATGGAAATGATACTCAACATGGTAATTCGTAACAAACAGGTTGACAACTATAAGCTCTTTGCAAGACATGAGGAGATTAAGAGAATACTCAGAGACATTATGTATGATTTGGATGATAAAGCGGTCAGATCAAACCAAGTGGAATGCTTCATGGTCTCATACTCAGAGATAAACATGAATGACCATCAGGTCGAGGATGCAGTCATCAATGTCCCACATCTGAACACTTCCCATGCAAACTCTTCTCCTCACCCACCAGTTATCATTTTGGACTAACACGTCCACCTTGCATGCTTTCTAGTTCTAGTTGTTGGAAGCTACTCGTGTTTTTGTAACCACTATACTAAAAAAAAATTGAGTAATGTGAATGGTTCCTAGTTATTCATTTTTTTATGAAAGTTACAGTATGTAGTTTACTTCAGTCAATCCAAGGTATTTACATATGTAATCCTTTGTCTATGTGTAGTCTTAGTAGTGTTTTGATCAATTGTGTTTTTGGTTATCCTAGAAGGTAGTCATGATCCTCCAGGTATGATGTGGGCATGAAATTTTAGCAATGTAAAAAAAAATTATATCAATAGAAAACAATTAACGAAATTTACTAAAAAAAACAAAACAAAAAAAACTATGGTTAGAAGTCATCTTTTGCTACATGGGTAATGACTCTCAAGAACTAATCCCACTGAAATATTTTTTTAGTGGTAATTCTAAAAGAATTTATTGATAGATAGAGGATTCAAGTGATACCTTAACCATGGAAACACTATTCTCCTCAGTGATTCATGTAGTGGAAATTTATTGGCTTGACGTGAGTATCACATCCTTCTCTGTGGTGGTATCAAGAAAGTATGAATGAATGAACACACTTAAACAAAATGGACATCATCCCTAGACTTGAACACACTTCTTTAATATATTAAAGTCTCTAATACAACTACATGTGGATCATGTTAGAGGTATTCTATATTTTATTTGGAACTCACAACTCAGCTACATGTTTCCTCTAACTCCTTAGATGTATAATGATTGCTCAAGAGAGAGTTATCACTCGAGATTAAGTGATAAATCTTGAATGAGTGATTGATTATGTTAACTCTTGAATGAGTTATCACTCGAGATTGAGTGAACATGACAAATGCACGATTGAGCACTATGTAGAGAGAATGATTGAGCACACAATATGAGAAAGCACACTCATCTAACATTATAGTGAACATGTTCTTTATCAAAATGAGTTTTATCCCAAAATATTTGATATCCTCTTGATTGATCAACCTCTACCTATCTCGAAGTAGGAAATCACTATTAGAATTGTTCTAACAAGTCCCACTCTTTAACCACAACTATTTTCTTCTACTTCAAATAAGATATTGCATGAGAAATTGAGTGTTCACTGAGCTTAGTTAATACGAGAAAGAACACAATTCATTATCAATTCGTTCTCAGGAGTGTGAGCATTTATTCATGCATCAACTAAGATGAGCACTCTCTTGATTAATTCACTGCTTACTCATGAGTGTTCACGGAAACAAGAATGAACATACTATTCATAAATTATTCAAATTATTTTCACTTTCACTTTTTCTTGAGCGATAAAAAAAGATATTTGAAATTATTTAAATTGAAATTGTATATAATTATATTAAAATATTAAAAATATACCAAATATATATTATTAAAGTTTATATTAATTTTTCCTTAGTCGGGGTGTGAGCCGACCCCATTGGGCTTGTCCTAGCCCAATGATTAATGTGAACCCAACAAATCGTTATGGCCACCCTCTGCATGCATGTAGCACTTGGAGAGGTGGCAGTGCGCATGTGGCATTTAATGCCCCAACTCGAAGGTGACAGAGGTATAAGGACATTTGGAACTGCATGAACTCTATCTAACCTGTTGAGTAAGGTAGTCTATGAACTCACGCTCTTGTGGATCTGGTTTGAGAGGGTGATTTTTGGAATCTAGTCGTTGTCGTCGTCTCTGGGATTTGGCATCATTCACTGGTATGTTTCTGGTCTTAACTTAACACCTTTTGTTTGTATGGAGCAGTCTATTCGACCTTTAACCAATGAAATGTATGGGTCTATGCTTTAGGGGAATGGGAATTGGAAGTGTCAGAGGAATGGCCTCATTGGGTTTCTGGTTGGGTGAGTCCATTGTCATGTTCGTCCAAGTGCTTGTCGAGTATGGAATTTGGTTGTCTCGCATGGGTGCTTGCATGGAATTGGTGGTAAAGGGTTTATGAAGTGGAGGTCCCCCATACTTGGGCAAGAAAGAGTCAGAAGGGGTTTGGGTCTATGTATAATTTGGTTTGGTTCTAGGGTATTTAGGCTTTGGTCGAGCTCGAAGTCAAGCCGTAGGTTCATGTAACTCCAGCTATGTCCTATGGTGGCAGAAGGGTGAAAATAGAAGAATCTTGGTGGGTTGTTTCCGGGTCAGTGTCGTCATGTGGAATAAATTCTATTAGGTTGGGAACTTCTATTTAGCTAGAGGCCAATTCTAGTTTCAGAGCTAGTTATGGCTTGATGTTTGTCCCCATAAGCTGGTTTCAGAGAATGGGGGTTTGATTTTAGTGACCTGGGTTCTCTGTATGAAGTCTTGTCATAAGAGGTTTGGTGGGTTGTGGGCTCAGTGTAGTTGTTGGCTTGACTATCTTTTTAATTCCTGGTACAATGTTCGGTTGGTGAAATTGATAAGCTATGGGACGTGATGGTATAATTTTGAGGTTCTAAACATGGTTGGCATGGCCATTCCATTCAAGCTCTTCAATGGGAAAAGGAAGTTGAATGAAAACAGTGGCACGCTTATCCTGTGTTAGCATTCAGTTGATAGCAAAATGTGGAGCGGTTTCCTTACTTGGTTGGTTCCGTTTGAATTTGATTTAATAGGTTTGCAGTGTGGGCGCGACCCTTGGCAGTGTCAGGCACCCAAGATGCGACCTTATTCCGATTGGTACCTAGAGTTAGGAAAATAAAAGTCTTTGTCAGGCAGCAAGAAAAGCATGGCCTGGGCAACTGGTACAAGAAAGAATGGTCATGGGGCCAAGGTCAGAGAAAACAGAGGTAGGCCACTTTGCCACCAAAAATCCAACCCAACTCTTTTGGTGTGGCAGCTAGGGAGGGTTGTGGGCGCAAGTCGGCCTCTCTTATAATTCAGGAAGCGGCTCAAGCTTACCATGCCAGCAACTCCAACCTGATCAAGCAATTGATTGCAAAGTGGGAGACTGAGATCCGACAAACCGAGGTGGATTTCGAATTGGATATGGATGAGTGGAAAGTAGTGATCCTGGACCCAGGCCATACTCATGGCAGATCATCTCAATACAAGCAGACAATACATCTTTTCTGGATGATGAAGAGCATTCCGGTGAAAGCTATAGAGAAATTCCCCCCC
>APFE030556923.1:0-17904 GCA_000404065.3 Pinus taeda | reverse complement strand
TTGTCATATATGGTTTTATACTTTTTCAAAAAATTCTCTAAGAGTTCACAATGCTAAGATTCACTAGGAATTTACAAATTTTTATTATTTAGTGAAAGAATCGCCAAGATATTACAAGATTTTATAGTTGAGTAAAATATTCGCCATGCCTCGTGAGAGATTCGCCAAAAAATTATATATACATATTATATTATTGATAAATTCGCCTTCCATTTTTCCTATATACCATGGAGATTCGCCCATTTATTATATTTATAAATTTGGGGGGGTTCTTAAAATTTTCCCTGGCAGAGACTAATAAGAATATTAAATAAAATTTAAAAACTCTGAACTTCAATCTAGGGTGGCAGTCACATGGTAGGGTCGATCAATGCAATAGGCTTAACCACAGATATTTCGTCGTTTGAAACCGTATGATCAAATATCGGCTTGACTCTTGGCTATTGACTGGTTGGAATTTATCAACATGTAATGGGAGGCATTTCAATATATATGATAGATTAATATATATATATGGCCCTTGACCATTTTATAAACATGTTAGATAGCTTGGGTGAGAGCTGCTTCAAAATTCTGGATACCTGCAAGCAAAAAAAAACTCGTTAAATATAAATAACAAAATCAAGTCATTATACAAATGATATGTGGATAAGTTGAGAGATTCAAATTTAAGGTTAAAAAGAATCCCACATTTATCACGCAGAGTTGGCACATTGATTCAGTATGATGACATTTGAATGAGGAATGCAGTGCTTTGCACTCAAATAATGGTGGGTCAGCGACTTCGTGTTCAAATTTAAGCACCAATATCCCAAATTTGGCGTAAATATTAGTAGTCTAGATTTGCATATGCAATGGGTTTGCATGCTTCTCAAGTTAAACAGAGAAGGCACGGGTCGAATCAAAGGCCGATTGTTGTGATGCGCTGTCTTTCGAATAGCAAGTTTTCTTAGCTGTGAAATAAATGGTAGCCAAATTGCATGGTTTCCAAAAGTTTTTAAAATCGAAATATATTATCCTACTCAAATTCCATGAAACAAATTTTAACTGTTTATAATGTTTGTAATAATATGACACATTGACCAAAACAAATTTTAACTGTTTATAATGTTTGTAATAATATGACACATTGACCAAACGAGACATGGGTCGAGTCGTATGCTTGTTGGAGTGCTAGGGACTTAAGTAGTTTGTGAACCAATATTGATATACAATGTTTTTTTAAACAACGAATATCATATACAATTGTATGCATAATACATAATTTATAATATTAACATTTTAGCACACTTTTTACATATACAATATAATTTGAATTAAATTATTTACAATTATATATATATTTTAAAATATAATTTATTTTTACATTACTCATGATATTTACAATGTTGTATTAAGTATTCGTTCTTTTGATGCAACCAATGTACCAAGCGACGTGGAGAGGATCAACAACATGCAAAATCCAATGTAGAATGTGGGATGATGTGGCAACTAAGGGTGTCACATTATGTTCTCATGACCATCATTATGAACACAAAAGGTAACAAAGAGACATTAACAATCTAGCACACAAAGGAACAATTGTAACAACCATAATGAAGGATATGCTAAAATATGAATAAATCTTGAATAGTTTGAAAGTACCAAAGTCAAGCAATATCGATTAGAAAAGCCATCAACCATCAAAATGCCAAGAAAGAAAAGAGTTTTTTAGCATTTAAGATGAAGGGCTCCCATGATTTTGTCATAAAAATTATGAGGGGGTTGTGGCCAACAACAGGACCATAATGCCCATGGGCTTGACCCCTATCCTTCCCTTTGCAAATGAATTATATATCAAAAGTTAAACTAGTGTGTCAATTGTTAATTTAACAAGTGGTATCAGAGCAGCGAACAGCGGAAGAGTGACGAGCCCAAAGTCTGTGTGTGTGGCCTGCGTGTCTACGTTGAAGTGTGTATGCTGATGCGTGTGACCTGATGCATATTACCTGCGTGGAGATTGATGTAACCTGCGGCGTGGGAGGATTAACACCATAAAACAACGTTGGTGCGTGGAGTCTTTTATGCGCAGAACTGGTGGTGCGTAAACCCCGCGGGAGCATTCCATTCATTGCTAGTGCGTACTCCAGCGTAGAGGTGCAGATTCTCTGCATATTATAGAATTTAAGTTTTTTGCGTGGACCGATCACTGGTTTGTTAATGCTGGTGCGTGGACGTATCAGTCTGGTTTGTTAATGCTGGTGCGTGGAGCGCTGGCGCTGGGCAAACCAACAGTATACATTGTTGCGTGGAGGTGCGTGGTTGTTGTTCAACTGCGTGGAGATGCGTATTAATTGATTACTGCTGGTGGACATGCGTCCAAGTTCGAGCACTGCTTTTCTTTTTTTTTAAATGGTGGATCGCTGCTGGTGCGTGTGAATGGTGATGCGTGGACCAATTATCAGTTAATATATGTTTGTGATGCGTGGACCAATTATCAAGTATATCAACGTTGATTTAAATGAAGGGGCATCACTGTATAAGGATGTAAATGAGAGAAGGCTTTGCATACAAAGGAAAATCTAGCTGAAAATGATAGTCATACTCATTTTTTTTTAATGTGCATATATTGCTTCAAATATCAAATTACATCATGGAACAAAAAAAAAGTTTGTTTAAAAAAAAAAAACAAAAGCTATAAGGCATAGGCATTTCTTTTGAGATTAACTTCTGTTATTTAAAAGTTGGTGTTTTGGAGATTATTTTTTTTTGGTTGATACAAGATGGCGAAAACTCAAAGTGCCCAGTTTGAAATTGAGAAGTTTAATGGCAAAAATAATTTCGAGATCTGGAAGGTGAAGATGTACGATTTGCTTGTCCAACATGGTGTGGCAAAGGCATTGTTGGGCAAATCCAAACAGCCTTACAACATCACAGATAATGAGTGGGCCGAGATGGATGAAAGAGCAATAAGTGCTATTCGACTGTGTCTGGCGGATGATTTCCTGTTTAATATTGTGTCGGAGACAACAGCTGCTGGTTTGTGGACGAAACTGGAGAAACTGTACATGACCAAATCCTTAACCAATAGGATTCTCCTAAAGCGACAGTTGTACAGTTTGCGAATGAAGGAAGGTACATCAATTGTTGATCATTTAAATGCTTTTAATACTCTTCTTGTGCAATTACAAAGTATAGAAGTAAAAATTCAATCCGAGGATAAAGCTATTACTTTATTGTGCTCGTTGCCCGAGTCATGGGATAATTTTGTTACTTCTATAAATCTTAGTTCATCAGAAACTATTGAGTTTGATGATGTAGTTGCATCCTTATTATCGGAAGAAACAAGGAGAAGGTCGCATTCAGAAACCTCTACATCCAGAAGCTATGATGGTTAGAGGTCGTTCGAAAGAAAGACGCCCCAGGAAGCCGAGCAACTCACGTTCAAAGTCGAAAGGGAAGAAGAGTAAGCTAAAGTGCTGGTTTTGTGGCAAATCAGGGCATTTAAAGAAGGACTGCTGGAAGCGACAACAACAAACTTCAAAAGTAGATTCTTCAACAGAGAAGAAGGAGGCAAATACGACAGATATAGGTTCGGCATCAGGTTCAGGTATGAGTGATGAAGTATTATCAGTTAATGTGTCAAATCATGGTCAACATTGGTTGTTAGATTCCGGTGCATCAAACCACATGTGTATCCATAAAGAATGGTTTAAGGAATATAAATCAATTAATGATGGATTTGTGTACATGGGTAATGATGTAACATGTAATATTGTTGGGATTGGAAGCATACAACTACAAATGTTTGATGGGACAACTAGAATATTAACTGATGTGAGACATGTACCAGATTTAAGGAAAAACTTGATTTCATTAGGAGCACTTGATTCAAATGGGTATAAAACTGTAATTCAAGGGGGAGTAATGAAACTTTACAGAGGCATTTTACTAGTTATGAAAGCTAAGAAAGTAGGAAATCGATTTCAGTTAGAAGGAGGTACAGGGTCAGCTTTTGTGTCTATTGTGTCTGAACATGACAGTAATTCAATTCACTTATGGCATCAAAGATTGGGGCATATGAGTGAGAGAGGGTTGAAAATTTTGGCTGATCGCAAGTTACTTCCAAATCTAAAGTCTAGAAAGTTAGATTTCTGTAAACATTGTCTGTTTGGTAAACAAAGTAAACAAAAGTTTAAAACAGGCAAACATACTAGTAAAGGCATACTTGATTATATCCATTCAGATGTTTGGGGACCAGCCCCTACAAACTCATATGGTGGTTCGTCTTATTTTGTATCATTCATTGATGACTTTTCTAGGAAGGTTTGGGTCTACATGTTGAAAAGAAAGTCTGATGTTTTTTTCAGTTTTCAAGCAGTTTAGAGCATTGGTAGAAAACAACACTGGTAGAACAATAAAGTGTTTAAGAACTGACAATGGTGGTGAGTTTACTTCCAAGGAGTTTGACAGCTATTGCAAGGATGCAAGGATCGAGAGACATAAGACCACAGTTTATACTCCTCAGCAAAATGGAGTTGTTCAACGCATGAACAGGACTCTTCTAGAGAGAGCAAGGAGTATGCTGAGTAACGCTGGGTTGCAAAAGGATTTGTGGACGGAAGCGGTGGCAACAACTTTTTATGTGATAAACCGATCTCCATCGACGACGATAGACTGCAAGATTTCGCAAGAGGTATGGAAAGGACACCCTTGTGACTATTCTAAACTCAGAGTGTTTGGTTGTGATGCATATGCTCTAGTGCCTAAACATCATCGAACTAAGTTAGATCCAAAGTCTAAAAGGTATATCTTTGTTGGGTATGGTGTTGGAACAAAGGGTATAGATTGTGGGATCCTATTACCCGCAAAATCATCATCAAAAGAGATGTAAAGTTTAATGAATCCTCTCTTGTACAGTTAGATGTAGATAGTTGATTGAAACAGGATGATGTATCTGATTTTAAGCACATTCAGTTTGATAGCATTTCTAACGATAGTCATGATGACCATAGTTCAGATACTAGTCATGAACAGGTTTCAGAATCAGAACATGAACAGGGGTTAGGTTTAGATCATGAACAGGTCTCAGATACTGATCGGCAAGAAGTTCCTACAGGTGGTAGTCAGCCAATCGAGGAAGCGCTAGAAACATCCTTAATGAGGTCGACAAGAATCAAACGGCCACCGAGAAGGTATGATGATTATGTCACTTCTGTTGCATTTACTGCTAATGACAATGAACCTCTGTGCTATCAGGAAGCAATAGAAGGTTCGAAAAGTGACAAGTGGAAAGCAGCCATGAAGGACGAAATGATGGCCTTGAGTAAGAACGACACATGGGATCTGGTGGAGCTTCCGAAAGGCAAGAAAACTGTGGGGTGTAAATGGGTCTTCAAGCTGAAACGAGGTGTGAATGATACGGAAGACAGGTACCAAGCGCGACTGGTTGCAAAAGGGTTTTATCGAATTCCAAAGGGCAAAGGCAACAAAGGATTGTATAAAGGTCAAAAGAATCAGAATATGAACATGAATCGGCCCAGATTTAAAGTACGAGATGAAGCTAGGATGAATGAGCAATCTAGTAGATCTAAAGTAGAATTGACTAACATACTACTTGTATAGTGTTGGGGATGCAGAGGCCCGCATTATGTCAAAAATTGCCCACACTGCAAGGGAGATGTTCAGATCTTACAAATACAAGAAGCATCTTCCATATGAGAAGTGACTAGAAGCATTCCTAAAATTAATGTTGTCGTTGAAGATCATGAGGCACAATTTCAGCTAACCATGGTTGAATTTGATGGTACAGATTTTGACCAAACCATCTCTATTTTAATTGATCCTGGGGCCACGTTGAGTTATATTAGCCCCAAGATAGTGGAACGATGTAAATTGAAAGTTGTTAAGTTTAAAATTTCTTGGTTAGTACAACTAGCCACAGGAGCAAAAAGAAGAGTTTTGGCCAACATAAGTAATTGCCCTTTAAAATTAGTTAATCAACCTATCATGGCAGATTTGAATGTGTTACTTCTTGGGTAATACGACATCCTTATAGGTATGGACGAGTTAAAAAAACATTGGTCCCTCGTTAACTGTAAAACCAAAACTAATAATTACCGGATGAGAAGGGCAAAAGGCTGGAAATTCAAGGTATTCAAAAACCTTTACAATTAAGACCTGTAACAACCTCCCAATTAATAAAATGCATCAAAAAAGGTTGCCAAGTCTATCCAATACAAGTAGGGTATGTTGACTCTAAAGATAAAACTGTGTCACAAAAAAATATACCTGTGGTACAAAATTTTCCAAATGTATTTCCTGAAGAAATTATGGGTCTGCCCCCAAAAAGAGACATAGATTTCACCATTGAGTTAATTCCAGGGGTTGCCCTAGTTTCCCAAGTCCCTTATCGAATGATTATACTAGAACTAACATAATTAAAGATGTAGCTTCAAGAATTGCTTGATAAAAAGTATATCCGTCCCAGTGTGTCCCCTTGGGGAGTTCCGGTATTATTTATTAAAAAGAAGGATGGAACCCTACAAATGTGCATGGATTACCACCAGTTAAATAAGCTGACCATTAAGAACAAATGCGCCTTTCCCCATATAGATGAGTTATCTGATTAGGTGAAAGGTGAAACCCTGTTCTCAAAGATCGATCTCCACTCGGTATATCATTAGATCAAAATAAAAGAGGAAGATATTGCAAAAAATACATTCATGACTCGTTATGGACATTATGAGTTCGTAGTTTTATCATTTGGGCTAACTAATCCCCTTGCAAATTTCATGTGTCTCGTCAACAATATATTTCACCAATTCTTCGACAAGTTCATGTTAATCTTTATCGAGGGCATAATGATTTACTCTCGGAGCATAGAAGAACATAAGGAGCATCTCCATATTGTTCTGCAAGTCCTAAGAGAGAACCAACTGTATGCTAAATATAACAGATGTGATTTCTTTAAGGAGAAAATCCGTCCTTGGGACATGTCATCACCAAGAACAAAATCATAGTAGATCTAGAGAAAATAAGGACTGTCATGGAGTGGCCGGTACAGAAAGATGTAGTTGACATAAGATCATTCATGGGTCTTGTAGGATATTATAGACGATTTGTGTAAGGTTTTTCTAGGGTGTCATCTCCTATTACCTCCCTGCAAAAGAAAGGAAAAGCCTTTAGATCGACTCCTGATTGTCAAAGGAGCTTTGATCAACTCAAACACTTACTCACCACCGGACGTATTTTGAGCATCGCTGATCCCAATAAGGAATATGTGGCTTGTAATGATGCTAGCAAAGAAGGTATAAGCATTGTATTAATGCAAGAAGGTAGGGTGGTTGCCTATCGGTCTAGGAAACTTAAATAGTACGAGCAAAAGTATTTCGCATACAACTTAGAATTGACAGTGGAGATTCATGCCTTAAAGATGTGGCGACATTACTTGTTGGGTAAGAAATTTATGTTAATAAGTAATCATCATAGTCTAACAAGCTATTTCAAACAGGCCACATTAAATTTTAGGTAGGCCCATTGGGCTAACTTCCTAAGTGAATTTCGTTTTGAAACCAAATACTTGAAGGGAAAAGAGAACCGGGTTGCGAATGCCTCAAGTCATAAGGTAAATTTCTTATATGACATTTATTTTAGCGAATCATGAACCACTTTTTATGAGTAGATTCATGAAACAACTATGCAAGATTTAGTACATAAACATTTATGGCAGCAAGCAAAATTGCTAAACAGCCATGAACATCAACTTGGATAGGAGGTAAATTTGGGAGAATTTTTGAGCTATACAAAGAGGTTATATGTTCCTGACCAGAAACTTCTTAAAAATTTAATTTTGGATGAGTATCATAAGAATCCTTATGCAAGGAAACCCGGATACTAGAAAATGATTTTTTCCCTTAGAAAATAATTTTTCTGGTCGGGTATGAAGAAGGAGGTAGTGGAATATATAACACATTGTCTAGAATGCCAACAAGTAAAGGTGAAGCACCAACACCCAACAAGACTACTCCACCCACTCCTTATTCCTGAGTGGAAATGGGAAACCATATCCATCGATTTCATTACTGGATTTCCCAAGTCTAAGAGGAAAAATGACTCTATCATGGTGGTAGTGGACAAGATGAACAAATTTGCTCATTTCATACCAGTCCTATCAAATTAAAGTACTACAAGTTGCTAACACTTTTGAGTGACATGGAATACCCACGATGATCATTTCCAACCATGATGTGAAATTCACATCAGCCTTCCAGAAGGCCCTTTTTAAAGGATTGGGCACATAATTACACTTCAACACTGCATATCATCCTCAAACAGATGGGCAGATGGAGCGAGTAAATCAGGTTGTTGAAGACATGTTGCGAAATTACGTAATGAAATTTTAAATGGGAGGACTACCTGCACTTGGTAGAGTTTGCATATAATAATGGATACCACACCTCCTTATAGATGAGTCCCTTTGAGATGTTATACAGGTGTAAGTGCAAGACACCTTGCAGTTAGAGTGGCCCAAAGACAAGTTGATGCTACGATCAGACATGTTAGAAGAAATGGAGGAGATGGTGAAAAAGGTACGAATCAATTTGAAAGCTTCCCAGGATTGGAAAAAGAACTTTTCTGATCAGAAGAGGAGTTTCCAGGAATTTCAAGTGGGGGATCATGTTTATATTCGAGTACGAGCCAAGAAAAGCACCTTGCAATGGACCGAGTGTCTTAAACTAACACCCCGATTCTATGGCCCTTTCCAAATTTTAGTTCAAATCGAACGAATAGCTTACCAGCTTGCTTTCACCATCCATATTCATGTGCACAATGTATTTCATGTTTCTCTACTTAAAAAATAAATTTGTGATGCTAACCACATAATAAACTAGCAAGGCATTTAGGTAAAGTGTATAGTAAGCATATTGTTTTAGTTCATATTTATTAGACAAGCTGGTCGACAATTTTAAATGTTTTATTGGTCGAGCCATTGGTTATACTCGGTTTGAGAGAGGTAACATTGTGGAAATGAGTTATCACCCAGGTTAAAGTGAAATGACAAAACTATGGGCCTAAGGAGGAGGTAAGCAGGCTATGAAGGAAACCCTTCCAAATTTATTTTCAAAGGAAAACATCGGGACAATGTTACATATTAGGGGGCAAATATGTGATATCCTTAAATTATGTAAATATTTAATTTACTGCAAATCAAACAATTTGTTATTTCTTTAATTATAACATTGTTTCTTGGATTAATTATGTAGAAAATGAATTGGCAGTTATTTATAAATAATATTTTGTTTTTTTTACTTATAAGTAGTTAGGTAGATAGTTATCTGCCCTAACTAATTCTTGGGTATTTACTCAAGAAAGATCAAGAGGATAGGAGTATCTGAGATCAAGAAGGAATAAAAGAATAGAGAAAAGGATAATCTATGCTGGGATGTCAGGCAAAGTTCTATCACTGCGTCTGGTGTGGACCAGGTAGCTATGAGGCTATAAAGATATCATATTAAAAGGAAGAAAAAGTTCCTATGTATAGGAACAGCTCAAGGAAAGACTACAGGAAGCAGTAGTCTTACGGTTGGGAGGAAGAATATTGAGTAGGAAGGTTGATTCGCAGGCTAAGTCTAGAAAGCTTGGACCAGATAAGTGAAATTCCTTTAAGTAATTAGAATTCTGATATGCTTTTCTACACAAATATATGTATAGGTCATTCTAATAGACTATGTAAATTATGGATGAATGGGAATAGCGACAGTAGACAATAAATAGCTTCCTTGCTATTGACTGAAGGAAAAATTACGTATAAATTGGTAAAAGAATTTACCATCGAGATTTAGTTGATCTTATTAAGATTATATGCTAGAATTGAACAAGTGTATTTCAATATTGGAAATAATTTTAAAAGTTCCTATTAAAGAAAAAAATGGCAGAATTAAACTAAGCATAATTCAATATTGGAAAATAGTTTTAAACTAGTTTGATTCATTATCGAATACCACTATCAGAGAATAAATTTAAACTACCAAAATTTCCTCCTCTAATGAATAATAGAATAATAAAATCCTTGCTAAACCATGAGTAACCAGGATGAAGCAAATCAAGCATTCAAGTATAAACCTACTGATTGAGCATTCATGAAATAGAATAAAGGAAACAATAGATGTAATAAAAGAGAGGTATATAGTAAGCGACACAATTAAAAGAATCTCATTATAACACCCTCACAATTTGGGCATATAACCTTTACCATATCAATGCAAATAATACAATACTTAGAATTGTTAAATTGTATTAACATGAAAAGAAAAGAAACTATGGAACATTTAAATAGCACAATGCATTATATAGTCGTAATGAAAATTATAATAGTAAGAATAGTAGGTTCTCGAAAATACAACTACACACTGGCTAACAAACAGTAAAATTAAATAGGCCAGGTTGAAATCCCTTTGGCAAAGTAACAAAAATATACATTCGCTTAAAAGATAGCGGAAGAAACTATTGAAACTCATAACTTAAACATAACTCTTCATATAGGAAAACCTTTGTAATTTATTCCACCGCTTGTTGCCCTTAAGGGCTGACTTGTTTAGTACTTTCGAAAGTTAAACAATTATGTATAGACCAAAAAGAGCCCTATGGGAGAAAAAACCACACACTATAAGAAAACTTAAGAATTGTAGTACCCGAAGGAGATTTAACGCATCCCATGCAAGTTCTTCCACCCGCGTACCTCGAAATACTTGAATACCTCTAAAACCCTCCTACGAGGAGTAACTAGTTTAACAAGAAGGGCTGCGGGGTAGCTAGTCCCTGCCCCAGCCCAATAGTCACCCTCCCGGTTGTTTTCGATGAGATATAGCTCCTGGTTTTCTTTTAGACGGGCGAGTATTTCAAGTGTAAGGCCCGCAACCCTGTCAATATAGAAGAGCTGCAGCTCACTTGCAAACAGAGCTGCAGCACAGGTCGATTTTCAAGCACTGTGTTACACCTGCTGTGAACATTGCTCACATGTACAATGATTCTCGCATCAACAATGATAAATGGCTTCTTCGCATCATCGCAGTATGCAGGAGAGACTGTGGAGCTACGATAGTTTACCCCATGCTCATTTGAAAACCTGTTTTCTGTATTGTGTAGTAGACGGCAGGCAGTGGTGTCTGAACCATCACTTCATGTAAGTGTCGAAAGAGCTAAAACTGGTATCGGGAAAATGGATCTAGCAGCACTTCCGACAAGGGTTTACAGCACAAGCTCTCCACTCAGAGCCCTGGATTGCCCTATATGTTTGTCAGAATTCATGGAAGGAGAAAAGGTGCGAGTATTACCAGATTGCTGTCACAATTTCCATGGGGATTGCATAGATGCATGGCTTATTTCCAAACCCTCGTGTCCTTCATGTAGAAAATCTTTGCTTCATGTAGGGCTGAAGAAACCAGTAGGGGTAACTTTGCCAGCTGCCGAGGTAGACGAAAGAGCCGGAATGGATGTTAGCGAAAGACACGAGTCCTTTGGTTGAGACATTCCACAGCTCTACCGACGACGCGACAATGGCAGTTTCTTCATCTTAGGAATCCATGGACTTGGAAACAGGTAATGACTCCGAAAATGGGCTGAAGTTGGAGGGAAATATCCTGAAGCCAGCCCTTGGAATGTGTAGTGTGCAAAGTACGAAGGGCCTGCGGGTGCTAATAATATTTGTGTGTATGTATTGGATAAGTTCAGTACGCTCTCATGAATTCCGAATCCATTAACTTTACATAGGGTACTATATTTTCCCTATTTCTTGATGGATGTTAATGTTCTGTCGAACTGGGCGTAAGAAAAATCTCTAGAACATACTATCTATACGTGGATATAGTATATAGTATAGCTTTTTGTCTCAAATGTAAAGGAGAAAACTCAGTGAATGTATTTTTTTTTTTAACAATGAAGAAAGCGTTTTTTTCTAATAAAAAAAAATGTATTGGATAAGGATGTGTAATCAGCATGTGTATGTCACATGATGTAAGGTTTCATATTACTTTGAACACTATTATGGAGACCATGTTTTCCACGCTTCAGTGATTTAATAGAAGATGGTTGAACTAACTAGATTAATGGCTGCGAGGATAGACAAGAACTAAAGAAAATGAATGATTTTCCAGACTAGCATGTAATAATTTTAGAAAAGTAAGCCTGATCGGTTTAACTCATTTTTCTTTTAATCAACCCCGCTGGTTATGCTGTCTTCTTTTTTCTTGTTTTCTTATCAAACCCTGCAGAGTATTTGAGACTCAAAAAGCTAAGGTCAAAACAATCAATCAGTTCCCATATCTATATCTTTGTCATTTTCACTAGCCGAACATATAGAATATTTCACGTGCAATGCTCGTATTTATGTCGCTTCTCAAAAAGATGAGTCATATCGTAAATAATAAACGAATTATTCCGTGTGGATATGAAACAAAGTGGTATTGTAACCTGAACTATAAATGGTGTAGAATTTAGTTGTATATATAAAATTAAATTTAAATGTAGTAAAATTCCCAAGCCATAAAGTAAAATGAATTTTAACAAAAGCCCATGGAATTCATAAGAATGAACACCTAAAAAAGAATATTTCGTTGATGAAAAGAGATTCAGTCCTAAGAGCCTGAGACCACACGTTTGCAGTAGACGGAGACGCCATCTATACCCTACAATTTTAGGTCGGTCAGGCTCCTCGATTTTAATAAAATTTGAAGGACAACAACTACAGGCGTGAAGCCACATCGATATTTCATGCATATACGTGCTCCCTTATTTTGACGACATGTTTAGTAATCATTGTTCCGTCGTTCCTTCGTCTGGTGCTTGAAAGCGCTGCGGATCAGCAGATTTCGGATGCACGAACCATCGAAAATGGAGAACGATAGGGGACTCAGCCCGACCAACGGCGATAACAATCATAGTATTTTTGTGGGAAGTCAAGTGAAGAAGGGCGTTCTGGATGCAACCAGGTAATTCATTTCTCTTCTGGCAGCTTCATCATTTTATGAGGTGGCTTGCAAATTCAAAAGTTACTTGGATCGTTGAACCTCCAGTGCATGTGCTCCCCCTTGTCGCATTTGATGGCTTTGGATACAATGGGAACGGTAATGTTTCCGGGCAGAACGGCTTCGTGCTTGAGGTCACAATCTAGCTCGCAGGACGTTTTTTGCAAAACTAGCATTGAAAGAACCTGCAAATGTATGAAACAGCTCAGAATTTCTGGAAGAGTCTCGCATTAAAGTCAATATAGGTCCTTCTGCACAAAACCCAGTTATCGCTGAGATATAGTTACACCACCTGTCTTCCGATCTCATTCATTCAAGTTGTATTCTTCTGTTATTATTGATCAATTCTTTCGCTAAAATTCCGAGTACTGCAATTTCATTGAATGGAGTCATTTCAAACTTATATAAAAAAGTGGTTACCTCCTAGAAATTGCAAGAAATGCCTGACACTCATGTCCACATAGAATCAAAGCGTATTTATGCCTGTGTGCGTACCTCAATTCATGGTTTGAATGTAGAATATCGTCATATTTTAAACAAGTTTATGTTGAAGAACATTTATTCTTTCAGGTGGTAAGCATGGTGACTTTGTTATGATATTCAATTGTCAATTGCGTGTTGGAAATTATTCATTTGCACAGTAAAATTTTTACTGTTTATGGTTGTCAAGCAGCAACTGAGTTTTGCTTCCATATGTGTATTCAAAAAGTGTCTGGTTGAGCACAGTTGGAATGGCCCTGCATAAAGCTCGCGGAGCTTCAGCTGTGGAAATATATTGGAAATCGTCAAGCATTGTGGGCAAAACATTGCCGGGAGCTTTGGAAAGACAAATTTACAGTGAGAACAAGTTCTTTGCATCAGATTGAACCAAGGATTACGGCCTATCATCTCTCTCTTGAAGAAGGACGCCAGGTAAATTGTTTTACATTACTAACGATTTTTATTTCATTAAAACCTAAATTTAGAATGGAACAGACTGAAATTGAAAACCCTAATTTGAAAACAGCAGCCAACAATTAGATGGAACCCTAGGGATTAGTAAGTTAAGTTATCTGCGAGTTAAAATATTATCTTCGGTTCATATCGATATGTTGTGTGAATGTAATTGCAGATACGAATCACGGCCGACGATCTGTGCTCATATACCTGGAATTTCTGGTACAAAAGGGTAGCCTTGTACATTAGGGATATTATAAACATTGTGTAAACCGGCAATTTTCGTACCAAAAGCATTCATAGGAATGAATTTTTATTCCTGGCATATTGACAAAAATGAATTTATTGCAGGAAGCAGGGAATTACTGGGTGAACCTGAGATTTTAGGCCGTTCAAGCATTGCTGAAGCTGATTTGGCACAACGCCTTGAAGCCAAGCTTTCGGCGGCTGAGCAAAAGAACGCCTTGAAGCCAAGCTTTCTGCGGTTGAGCAAAAGAGGTATTCTTTTAATCATACAGAAACATCAGTTTCTCCAAATAGTGTAATCATACAGAAATAGAAGTAGAACAGATTTAACCATTATTTTCTATTTTATAAAATATGTCGTTGCAGCAATATACCTGGTATGCAACATTACTTCTTGCAGGGTGGAGCGGGCAGGAAGCCACCGCCGAGAGCTGAGAGCTATGGTGCAGGATGGAGCGCAAGGAGGATATGAATTAGCAAGCTGAGGGTGAAGGCATTTTAAGGGTTCCATGCAAATTGACACGCACTGCTTCCATGCAAATTGACACGCCCCCTATTTAATAAGCCTACGCCATACCCATTTCTCCATCATGTTAGCCAATTAACATTAAATGTTAGCCAACTAATGCTATCCCAAAGATAGCATTACTTCAGGGAGGCGAAGCTGTACTAATTAACCAAGTGCTTTCCGAACATTTCCCTAAGTTTTCAGATCATCTACCTCGTACTGAGGCCAAATAAGACGATCGTTGCTGCCATTGGTTACACGCATCGGCAAACATAAAATTTAGTGGGACATATCGCCAATATATCGCCAAACTTTGGTTTAACTTCCATCTAACAAAAATGGATTTATCGGTCCCTGTGTCAGACTAATGCAATCAAAAGGAATCGATTACTATAGTCCCTGCCAGGCCCGGAGGGCAGGGACTAATAAGGAAAGAAAACTGAACGAAAAACTAAGAATTGTATGTGAAATATTGGAAAATAATACACTCATTACCTGGATGGAACTTTTGATGCAAACCCTCGCAGCAAAGTATCAAAATGGAGGCCACAACACCTGTCAAGAAGCCAGAGGCAATTAGAAGTCATAGAAAGACATCCACAATAAAACAATACAAAGTAATAGTCAAAGAACCACGAATATTACTTGATGAAGCAATTTCGGAGTACTTGATGAAGCAATTTCGGGGAAAACCCTCAACGTAGAAGAAATTTGTACCAGAGGTAGATACATCTGCCATAGAGGCTAGATACAGTCAAAATCCATGGTTCGACAACAACAAACAATTTCATAGTGTATTTTGAGTGATAACACCCATGGGCACATGAGAATGTCGAAACCCTTCTGAGTTGTGGCCTCCAACTCCCAAAAGGGGAAAATGACAGAAATGCATCAAGTTTGTCAAGGCATAGAACCCCGGGAAGGCATCACCACCATGTGATCCAAATAGCAAAGGAGCATCGTCGATCTGAAGCCAGTCCCAAGGACAGCAGTGGAGTGGTACTGCCATAAAGGCTTAAACCACGAAAGGTCTCCACCTAGGCCAAATTGATAGCCAAGTTATTAATGCAATATGTGAGAACACGTAGTAGTGTTGATTAACGCACAGAAGTCGGACAACTATACAATCAGCCTTAAATGCCAAGCACAGTTAGTCTCCTTGAAAACGACGAAGGGACAAGTGTCACACAAAAGTCGCTCTTATGTTTTTAAAGTGTAATTACATTATGAACGATATGAAAATCACGATGGGTCAGGCTGGACCAAGTTGGTAATTTGGTTAAATAGGCTATGTCATAACCAGCAACTCTATATGTGGAATTAAATATATAACTATAGCCTTGATATTAACTTTGAATTTATAGGCAATTATGTTTTATTTACAGATTTATTATTTTTTTATAATGAAATATATATTTTTAAATTACGTATATGTTACATCCATTCTCACGACAAGGCAAAGAATCAATCAATCTTAAGAAATAAATAGCATGGATTCTATTCGCAGAGTCATATGTGAAAACTAGTATTGCTAGATTAGTAGATAGTGGGGGTTTAGAGTGTTAGTGTAATTTATTGATAATAAGATGTTTATTAAAATAATATATTGGTTTGAACAGCTATTGAGTAATCCAATAAATAAAATGTATAAAATATTACTATTTAAACTGTTCGTTAAGGAATAAGTTACATTATATATATTTTAATAATAATTGACTTGTTTAAATTAGTAAAATATATTCAAAAATTTAGTTCGTATAAAATATTCTAAAGAAATATTAAAGTGCAAAATCTATTTTTGAAAGAAGTATTTTATAACACTGTTATAATTACTAGTAAGAAAGGTTCTTTAAATTAAAATAACCAATGCGGGAAATGGATCCCTTATTAATATTGAATATAAAAAGGTTATAAAATATTCACTATTAATAAGGGGTGTCTTTTCCTCACTTGTTATTTTAATTTAATGAACCTTTCTTATTAGTTATTTTAACATTAAGATAAAATACTTCTTTAAAAAATAGATGTGGGACATTAACATTTCTTTAGAATATTTTATAAACAGTTAAATTTAAAATAAATTTTTTAATATTAAACAATCTAATATATATTAAAAGATATATAATAGTAATTTATTTTAATAAATAGTTTTGACAAATAAATATTTTCAAATATTTTTTCATTTGGACTCCTAACACTAGTTTTCTAACCAATATTAATTATATTTTAATAAACAAATCTTATTATCATAAATTTATCTTATACTTATGTAGCTAGTTTAACTAATCTACCAATAACTAGTTTTTAAGAGATGACTCTCAGCAATGATGTATCCATGCTATTGATTCTTTAAAATCAATTGATTCTACACTTTGCTCTGAGGATGGACCATATTAGTTGGTTCCACAAATCGACCAAGTCATAATAATATAATTAATCTAAAAGTAGTAATATATAATTTCCGAAAATAATCTGTATATGCAATATATAATTAACATAAAATTTATTTTGTATAAAATAAATCAAAAATAAAATCGAAATAGACTTAGGACTCTTACTCGTAATCCTCCGAGATTAAATCTACAAAAACGTAAATGAATAAAGTAGTTTACATGTTCTCATTTGGACTTATCCACTATCACTTTGATTCCAAATAGAGTTTGATCAATGCTTTCTCCTTTTTTTTGGGTTGACGTAATCAATATGTATTGAATGTTTTGGTTTTTTTTCCTGGCAGAGGTGTTCGATTTGTATTGAATGTTTCGGTTTATTCAATCGTTTTTCCAACGATTTATATAATAAAAAGTGTATGGTGTTAAAAAAAATTATGAATTTAAAATAGTTAGTGTTTTATTTTTTATAAATTATATATACTGGAGATAAAATAATGTTTAATAATTTAATTATTTAAATGATTAATTAAATATTTAGATTAAATATTTTTATAATGAGATGATATTAGATAAATTATTTGTTTTTAGTTTGATTTTTTGAAGTTTTTTTGGTTTAATTTTTCTAAAATACTCTAGGAATTTATTGAAATCACAAGCATGATGGGTAGTCTCTACACAATCCAAGTGCTTTAGGGTCTTTTAGGGTGGTGAATCCATATACATAGTCAAAAAACTAGTTTAAATAACACAAATCAAGATTTCACCTCAAAACTTTCCACAGGATTAAAAATATATTCCCTAATAGAATATGAATTTT
>APFE030556911.1:0-16671 GCA_000404065.3 Pinus taeda | reverse complement strand
TAATGAAAGAGAGATATGTGGGGAGCGCATTGAGAATATATTTATAATATTTTAATAGAAAAGTATTTTAATAAAGAATAATGACATAAGAAGGGGTGAAAAGTAATAAGCATTTGAATAAGAAAGTAAAATAATGCTTTTAATTTTTATTTTAAAAAAAGGAAGGTAAAGTAAGAAAATGTAATGGAATTATGTGGCCATCAAGAGGTATCTTAAATGTTTCTCTTGATAAATAATTTAGATGTCTAACTATGAACATTAAAAAGAGGCCAATAAATTTGAAGGAATAGACAATCACATAATATGTTAAATTGAATTAAGGAAGTAAAGAAGTCATTAACTATTCAAGCAATCAAAGTAAGAAAATAATAGTACAATTTATTGAAGGAACATATTAAATGCAATCAAAGTTGGAAGCAATAAACTTTAAGATGGTATGCAACTACCCTCGAAGGATGAAAAACCTATTATTAGAATGTCGTGATGGAAAGTAATTATAAAGAACTGACGATTGTGAGAAAGGAAGTTTGTTTATAAATCTAATTTCCAATATATATATGTTTGATAAAAGTACCTTATGAAGGAAGAAAAAAATAGAACTTACGAATTTCCAGTGATGATAATGAAGGTGGTTGTTGTAACCATGACCAACTTGGAATGATTAGATGAAAAAGAAAAGAGGGTTAGATTGATACTTAAAGAGAGTTAGTGGAAGTTTCACTAACAAGTGTAATTAATCACAAGAAGCAATAGCTTATCTTATAAAATGATGGAAAAGTTTGGAGTTAGGAACACAATCTTTGATTAAATAACTTAACACTCTAGAGGTATCAGATGAATAAGTGATCTTTTGAATTTTTTTGCTAAAATAAATATTGCAAGGAGACATGATGAGAACGCAATAAGATTTAATGGAGGATGATTCCTATCAGGAAAAATATAATGTCAATCAACCAATAAAGTAAAGGAGCAGATGATATGACATACATTTTAAGGAGTTGTAGGAATTATGGTAACAATTGATTACAGAAGTAATAAGCCCATGAATGTATCTATGAGGGGAATAAAGAAGATAAAGATATAAATTGGGAAGATTTTGCAAGAAGAAAAATGGAAAATGATTTAGTGTATAAGTAGTATTTTTATGGTAAGTCCAAGATTAGTGATATTCAAGCATGGTGCTAATGTGAATGACAACAATATGGAATTTCATGATTGGAGTAGCTAATTGAAGATCATATAAGTCTTTAAGGCATATAACATTGAAGTGTGAAGAGAACCATGAAAATGCAATGATATGTAGGGCTAATTTATGTGGTGAAACTAAGGGGCCTCTCTTTCAAGTGGCAAGTTCTCTTAAGGATATTGATGAATAGATTGTGCAACATGGTTAGTAAGGGTCACGATGGTGACCTATATAATTTAAAATTGTCATGATAGGAAATGTGAACACTCATAATCGGTGAGGAATGACAAGCGATAACTAGGAAAATGCTTAAACTTCTAGATGATCAAAGATAATTATTGTCTACCTTTTGGCAAGGAAATAGGTCGTGTAGACTAATGAGAAATAACCAACATGGATTGAAAGAAGGGATATAGTTGGAAATTCTATAACGAGAATTTGAAAAGGATTATGAACAAATTGACAAAGTGAGAATTGATTAATACTGAGTATACTTGATTGATCTACACTTATTGCTTCCTAAGTGGATTAATGATATTTTGAAATTTTATATTGAGTAACATATCAATTTTATGATATAGGTGTTGAAAGAAGCTATTGCCAAGCACACTAGGCATATGAAACCCTTTCGGGGATGATAAAGTATAGTAATTCCAAATGATTGAAATTTTAAACAAAAGTTAGTGTCTGAGCAACCAAGAGTAAAGTGGAAGAATCTCTAGTCCAACTTGAAGAAGGGTGGATCTACAGTAAAAGAGATCAAGTGATATGGATATGGAAACTTTATGAGATAAACAAATCTTATTGAGGATGAATAATAATAATTACAAGTGATGGATAAATCATTAAGGATCAACCAACCCTTTTTGAAAATGAAGTAAGCATGATAGAAATTAAACCATGATGACTTAGTGTTTATATGCATTTTCATACAACGTTCTTGGAATCATAAATCCAAATGTGTAAATTGATGTTAAATAAAAGGATCTTAAATTTGATATTGAAGATTTGAGGAATGACTGTAAGGTCGCTAATGTCTTAATGATGAATTTCACTAAATTTCCTTGGGGAAGGAAGAATACATGACTAGAGATGAAAACTCAAGGTGATGAAACTCATTTGAAATTTAATGATATAGTTAAATAACTATACCTATTATGTAGAATGTCAACTTCCTAGTTTAAAGAAGTGCAAATTATTATTGAAAAGTAATTGGTATCTTGATGAAAGAATAACACTAATAGTGTGGATGAGATAACCTACATCTTAGATGGATATTGAATAATATTTCTCATTTGGTATTCATTGCTTATTTAGGTAATGAAATTGATTTTGCTTATTCATCAAGATAATAATGCTTACAATATTTGATATATATTGAGATGATTCTCATATTTGTGATGTTATGATAAAAGGTTATATTGACATGTGACTCTGATTATTATGTGATGGCGTGATATATCTTGTATATAGATGGTATATATTATTGTTTAAATTGTATTGATACACTACGTTACTATGTATGAGGTTATGGTATCATTTATTTGTTATGTCAACATAGGAATGTTGAAGTGTAATGTTATGATGATGTGATGGTATGTGGCAGTTGGACATAGTTTTGACGAGAGGTTAATAAGTCATGCATATGTGTTGCTTAATTATTTATTTCGTTATGATAATAATGGTGCATACTCATGATAGATATGGTATGCATGATGTGGCATATGTATTATTTTCTATGATGTTATGATCATAAAAAATGCATTGGTTGCATGTTGAGAGGTAGTGATTGACAGGAGATCCACAAATGGGCCAAGAGGGTTGATTTGTTTGATGATCTTGCGGAGCCCATACCTGCGAGGGAGAATATGTAACACCATATGGGCTGAGGACAGACTCAATCAACATTACATATCCCAGTGGTTCCTTTGTCTTATATTGCAATGATGGATAGCTCTTGAAGGGCTCTGGGACTATCTTGATGAGACTGAGTGCCTAATATTATATTAGGATGTCGAAGTCTAGAGAGGGTGTGAGGACTTCGATCGATGGGGTTGTGCACCTTAGTGAGTGGGGAGGGAGTTGGGTTAGCCTAGCGAGATGCTCGAAATCATTGAGTACATTGACTGGATGCCTACCTTGGGGCACAATGAGGTGTAAGCCTTGGGGCTATGGTACAGACCAAGGAGACTTTATGTCTAGTTCTGAAAGTGGGAAAAAGTACTTGAGATTCCTTGGGATTTCCTCGGTGTTGTGTAACTTTCTATGCATGTTGGTATAATAATTCAGCAAAGGGTGTCTGATAAACATGAAGTAATAAATAAATATATAAAATAATATAAAGTTAAAAGATTAAGCTTAACTTCAGGACGAAGATTCTTAAAGAGGAGGAGTGTGTAATGTCGAGTAATAAAAAAATTCTTTTATATCTATATCTATATATATACATATACATATTATATATAAAGTAATAACAATAAATAATAAGAAGAATGAAAGATAATAATAGTAAATAAGTAAATAATAAATATTGAATTTAAGTAAAATATATAAATAAACATAAAATAGTAAGAATAAATAAAGTTAACAAAAAGTAAAAAGAAATAAAATAAGCAAGAGTTAAATTAAGAAAAAATAGTGAATTAAGTAAAACTTTAAACAAATAGATAAAAGTTATCATGTTGACACATGAATTGTGTGCATGCATATCCCTTTTCAATTCTCTTCCATTTTTTGAAAATTTTGTTCTATTTAATGGACGAAATTGGAGATGAGAAGCATTCATTCATTCTTTTCGAAGGAGAGTGTTGCGAGACAAAGGGTTTCTTGGTAGTAGTAGTTGATTGAGGGATTCAAGGTAGCCAACTGTAGAAAGATTATGTGCAGTTGAGCTTACGAATGGATGGAGATTCATCCCCAAAACTTTGTTGTGGTCATCAGGATCAGGGTAGTGATAAAACTCCGAAATCACCAACAAGGTATATCATTGCCACAGGTTAGTCTTATTTGCTAATGGTTTCAAAAATTCTATGTTAATTAGTTGAACAGTTTGTGTGTTGATTATTAATCACATAAATTGATGTAATTAGAACAATATAAACTATCAAATGGGAATTGTAACGAGTACCCATTTGACGCTTCAAAAAATCATCTGATTTTGAAAAGTGTTGATTCAGAATACACTTTTTTTAGCATATTTTTGACACTTTTAATTTTTTTTACTTTTTTAAATGTTAGTGATTTTCATGCTGAATTTGAAAAGTGTTGATGTAGCATCAACTCCTATTTTGAGAGGGCTTGTTTTTTACACTTTAAATTTTCTTATGTATCAAGTATGAACATTTTTTTTAAAACATCAGTGATTTTCATGTTGATTTTGAAAAGCATCAACATTTTTTTAAGGCATGTTTTTAACACTTCAAATTTTCTTATGTATCAAGTACGAACATTATTTTTAAATGTTAGTGATTTTCATGTTGATATTGAAAAGTGTTAATGCAACATCAACCCCTTTTTTAGAGCGCTCACTTTTTGACACTTCAAATTTTTTATTGTATTAAGTGTGGATAATTTTTTCCAAATGTTGGTGATTTTCATGCAAATTTTGAAAAGCATCAACAATTGTTTTTTTGGGGCATATTTTTGACACTTCAAATTTTCTTATATCCTATGTATGCGCATTTTTTTATAATGTTGATTATTTAACCATTTTTCAAATTGTTTTTTAAGGGTTTCCAACTTGTTTTTTTGTTTTTTTGCATGTTTTTTAGAATGAAATTTTTATTTTTTTTTGCGTAGTTTAAAAATAATAATAACATTATATTTGAATTATTTTTTTTTTTTTTTTATATATTATTAATTAATTACTTCAATACAAAAAAATAATTTTCACTAAAACATAACAATTTTAAACACTCGACAAATAATACGCATTTTACATATAGATATAATTAAAAAAAACATATTTCAAGTTTTTTTTGCTAAAAATGACATGTTAAATAAAAGATTTTTATGAAAAAATTGAATAAAAATAGTTGGAAAATAACAAAATTTATGAAAATCTTATGAATCCAAAAATGAAATGATATGTTTACATCCATGAGACTAAAAATAATCTATGCGACTATTAGTTCTCTGCTTTTCGTCTTTTGCAATTCAATCATTTTCTTGTTCAAATTGATAATGAGCTAGCCCAACTTTCCAACAATCCCCTCACTAAAAATACAATGCCAAGAAATTGATGCTAGCAATTCCCATAACTTTCTCTGATGTCTTAGAATGCATCACATTCCAAAATGAAATGTTTTTTCCGATTCCACTGCCCCAGATGTGCAAAATGTACACACCCATTCTTCCCAAGCTTCTTTAGGCCTTTTCCACTATCTTGTTTCACACCGAAGTTAATGCGAGCTGGTTCTTAATTGAGAAATAAGAACCTTTTCCCTCCATGGAATGCTAGCTCCAATGATGACATTTGAAGGTTTTTTTTCCAAAAAAATGGTTCCGATAAATTTTTAAGTAAAAATAACCAAAAAATTGTTAAAAAAAAACATAAAATTAAAAAAAAGAACATTAAAAACATTAAATAATAATAATATAATAAACCCGGGGCTCACCCAGGCTCCACCCCCCCCCCCCCCCCCATCCAAGGGGGCCCAATGAGTGCGGGCTAGGCGAGGTGTAGCCCCACCCACCCTAGCCCGTGACCCCTTGGTCCCGTGGGCGGCCTTGTGTTATATTTTAATACATTTAAAAAAAAATGTTTTTTTATTTTATTTTTACTAATGTTTTATATTGATTTTTGTTTGTAAGTGAAAATTTCTATTAATCATAAGGAATATGCATGGATATCAAAAAACGTATGGTCTCACCCCAACCAGACTTGTTGACCAATGTGATGACCATACAACATACAAAAAACAAAATTGCTAGCTAAGAGGTCCAAAGCCTGAAAGGTCTAACATTCCAGAAGACTAATAAAACAAGGAATACACCAGTGAACATATTTAGTTGTTAGATGTGATGGAAGTGGGGTTGTTCATCCTAGTACCTAGGGGAGGTGGCAGATGATACATGCGCTTGACATGGTTCTCAAAATGAGCAAGTCATATTTTGAGATTGTCCACCTTTTCAGTTAGCAAGTTTTGGCCACACCAAACTATGACCACCCTCTCACAATATGGCACTGAAAGTATTGGAAGTACTCAAATTTCGCCATGATAGCCTTGTGTTCCTCTCTGCAAGCTTGATCATGGGCGTCCAAATGAGTAGAAGTGGAGTGAAGCAGCTCAAGAATTGTCGAGGAGGGACTTGTCCTCTTGGAAGACGTCCTCCCTGTGGGACATAGAGACCTTGGCTGGACCGGTGTCACGTTGCCGAGCCTCGGAGATGGCCATGCCTGTGACTGCCCACACCTGCATCACGAATGAGCTGCGAGACCATTTGTCGACGATCACCTGCCTTGGAGGCCAGAACGAGTTGCGACCCCTAGGGGTGCCATGACACCCGCGACCAGACCTCTCGCTTCCTGTCTAGAGCTACCTTCCTAAACAACAATAGCATCACCCGGGCCTCGACGAGAGGGGAAGCACCTTCTGGCTTCATCAAAGAAATTAGGCGCATGGAGCGGGGAGAGGGATTCATTGAGGAGTACTAATGGGACCTACAAAACTGGTGAGGGGGGATTCCTCCAGATATGCCACCAGCCACCCAGAATCGATCGAGACCGACTACAGACCAAAGAGAAAAGGAGGACCAATGCCAAGAGCCCCACCACCCTAAATTCGTCACCCAAGGGTTATTAACGACCCATAAACAACTAAGGCCGATTGCGTCGAGAGCCTCACCACCCTGAACTCGCCGCCCAAGAATAGTCAGGTCGTGCCAGAAAGTATAGAAGCTCATGGCGTGGGAGTCGAACAGGAAGGAGCAAATGCCCGAGGAGAGATTGAAGGGCAGTAGAGAGCAAGCACTCGAGACTAAATGAAGTTGCGAGGAGAGAGTTAAAACCAAAATCCTCATTAAAAATAAGCAAGAATGCAAGAATGCCCAGAGACCATCGACACCCTGAACCCAGAGTCACCACCCTAAGAACAATAGCACCTCTGGCATGCCCAAAATTGCGAAGGTAAAAAGCATAGATTCAACACCAGCCAATCCAAAAACTTACCCAAAGCGTCCAAGGCGAAGAGCCCCAGGAGAAGAGGGGAAATAAGAAGGGGGTTGGCCAAAACCAACGAAGAAGTGTCCACCAAGGAGTCCCAAAGAAGGAAAGATTCTTAGGAAAATGGAATGAGCGAGAGGGCGACAATTGAGGCATGCCTGTGGTGGCTTGAACAAACCGCCACTCTGGAGCAGACATCAAGGAGGATGCGAGAAGGGAGGGAGACGTAACACAAAACAAAGCATTTGGCAACCAGGAGGAGTGATCTCTGCTGGGATATACCTAGAGGAGTAATGAAGCCATCGCGTCAAAGCAAAGGAAAACCAAAGAGGCATAACCATTCACGCATGCGAACATAGACATAATAACTATGGCGTGGTGGAGGGGTTGATGCCCTACCCGCTCTTGCGTTATACCTTTTACACCTGACATCCATCACGTGACGGGTGGCTGTCTTTGTCCAACACCCCCATAGGGGATATTGATTTTTTATTTTAATATTCTTAATTATTTTTATTAGTTTAAACATTTTATTTAAATCTTTTTGTTATTTTTCAGATGTTTTTATTTATTTTTATTTTTATTTTTTTATTTTTATTTTAAAATATTTTTATCTTTAAAAAAAGTTTTTTAAATTTTTTATTTTTTTATTATCCGATTTGTTTATTGTTTTTAATTTTTTTGAGCACTAATTTTTTAATTTCTTTTCTAGAATTAGGTTTTTGAAATATTTTTCTTGGTTTTGCATTTATTTTTGTGTATTTCTTATTTGTTACATGTTTTTGGAGTTAATGTTTTTTTTTGTTTTTGTTTTCGTTTTTTTTGAATATATATATATATATATATATATTATATATTAATATATAATATGATATCTTGAATTAGTCTTTTTGAAAATATTTCTTGTTTTTCATTTATTTTTGGGCATTTCATAATTTATTAATTTGAATTATTGGGTTTTATTTTTTTTTGTTAAATATTTTTTATTGAGTTAATTTTATTTTTGTGGTTTTTTTACATTTTTACATTTGAATTTTTTTGATATATATATATTATATATATATATATTCTTTTCTTTTCTTTTCTTTTGAGGTAATTTTTGTTTTGTATTGTATTTTTCATTTTTATTTATTTATGTATTTATTTGTTATTTTTTTTTTTTGCAAGGTCCATGTTGATCATCAACTAGCGACCCAACCTCATTATGTGTCAATTTGATAATTGATTTTAAATTTTTTCTTATAATGGATCAAGTCTACCCTTATAATGTGTCAAATTTATGGTTGATTTTAAGTTTTCATTGTATTGGGTCGAGTTCATCTACACTGCATGTCAATTTGATGGTTTATTTTTAAAATTTTGTTGCAATGCGTGAAGTTCTCTTAGACTAAGATTTTAAAATTGCTATACTTTTAGCATTTAAAAACGAGATATTATTGGTATAATGACTCATTCATTCAAGTGTTCATTTTTTAAGTTTTTTTAGTCATAATTTTTTCATAAGGCCATGGTTGAAATATGTTGAAAACTAAAGGTTTTCTATGGTCACGATCCTCGATTTTAATTCCATGGTTGAAAATTTGTCAAAACTTTAAGGTTTTTTTTAGTAATGATATTTATCTTAAATGTTATGGTTGAAAATAGTTATAAGTATTTTATCTTTAACGCCATGGCTAAAAATTGTTGGAATTTTAAGGCTTTTCAGAGACGTGATATTTTATCTTTAATGTCATGCCTGAAAATAATTGGATTTTTAAGGTTTTTCAGAGATATGATATTTTATCCTTAACTTCATAGCTAAAAAATGTTGAAAATGTACCCCCTAAAAAAATACATTATTCCAGCATCAACACTTTTCGTTTTCAGGGTGTTTTTTGCACACAAAAAAATGGTTTTTTATTGACTTTCACTACCATTTTTACAAAATGTTGAAAATTTACCCCAAAAGACGTTATTCCAGCGTCAACACTTTTCGTTTTTGGCTTGTTTTTCCATGTTTTTTTTTGGTTTTTTGGCTAAAGTTCTCGTTTTGACTTTATAGTTCATGTTTTATAGTTTACTTTGTTTTGGTTTTATGTTTGAATTATGGATCGTTTCAACAACTGATGGTATAATATATATGTGGACCCTCATATATGTCGTTGGCAAATGGGTTACATAATTTTGGGTTATGAATGAATTGGAGTTGGAGCAATAGTTTTAAAAACATCAGAAAATCCTCCACGAGTTAGTGTTATTTTAATAAATGGCCCCTAAAATAGAGAAGTGTTTCAGGAAATCATATTTTCAAGGGTTTTTAGCGCAACAATAATTGAGGTCAAATACCAAAGCAATAAATAATCATTTATTACATATTAATTTATTCACCACAACTTTATTATTTATCATTTACACTCAATTCTAAATACCTGTGATGCTTTCCCAACGCAATTATAAATTAAATATTTCCTTTTGGCCCCACCTTGTACAAAGCATTAGAAATTACCCTTTTACCCCCACACATGCTTTGCCTTTTCACATACTTTAATTCTACACAAACTTTAGTTCCGCACATGCCTTGCTTCCGTGCATACTTTAGCTTGACACATGTCTTACCTCCTCACATGCCTTACTTCCACCAATTTTAGACTTAGTAAGATTTTCAAGTGGGCATACTTACTACAGAGGCCTATGGACATTAATATATGCACATACATATTTTTGTTAATGGAATTAATAAATCTTGTTTCCATAAATTAAAAGCTTATCTCATAAATATAAATTCATCTCTAATTTTTAACAAGTAAAAATACAAAAAATACATTTAGACGTAGCATTTTCTTTCACACACATAATAACTCTAACCCACCAAAAATATAGGAGGAAAAAGAAAGATTTCCACTAAATGAAAGAGAATGTCATTACTCACTTTACACTTAATTTTCATAGAAATACCATTGGAAATCTTACTACATGGACTAAATCAAATTTAAGATTTTTTTCAATCAAATATTAATATGAATTTAAACCAAATTTACTACTTTAGGCTCTATATTCATATTGCATGCATTGAAGTAGCTTCATTTATCTCCATGTAACCTAAAAATGAATTCTACAACTAGAGAAATCATATAACGATGATATTTAGTAGCATTTGCACCTAAAGGGGGCAAAGACACGTCAATAGAAGTGTAGATGAATGTAGAGTGACGCAGAGGTAGCGCTATAGGAACTTGATTGTGTCTTGATATCTATGGATAACTAGAAAGTGATGACAGATCAGAACAAATGTTCTAATTTAAAACTTTAATGCAAAAAAGTGCATGGAAACTTAAAGCTCTTGAAAGTCTGATATTGGCAAAGTCAAGGTATAAAAACATTTTATTAATCAACCATCAAAAAAGGAGAGTAGTTCCAAATCCTTGCAATAAGTACATTTATACGTACATGACGAACACAAACTTGGTCTGAAGATGAACATAACATCTCCCCATGATTTAACAACAACGACCACTTGGGAAGGTGGACCAAAACTATAAAGTAGGTAGCTGGTATCAAGTCTAAACATCCACAATACCAACAAACTGGTAAATATTGTAAGGCAATGAGTCGAAAGTGTGTCATACAACAACAAACATAAGCTATATTCCAACATAATAATGGCCATATCATGTAAAATTCAAAATATAGAATGGGAAAAAATAAAGGGGGCTTCTTGACCTAACTTTATAACTCCCAAGAAAGGAAAACAAAGAGCAATTTTTAGATGTTTCTTCTTGTTTCCCAAAAAAGTTTTTGTACATCTTCAACAAATGTTTTAGCACTAAGTTATTTTTAGTGCTTCTAAGTGATATGAATGTTTCTCAAAAAATCGTTTCACCTATAGATTACAGTTTTACTCACCATAATTGTAAAATTTGATTTATAAGTTAACCAATATGACAAAATTATATACAATTTCAGCAATGTTAAAATTTTCAGATTCCATGTTAACCAAAAAAAAATATTATCAGATGCCCATAAAAACAAAAGCAAAAAGCATACATAGTAGCTCCTAAATTTTTTGTAGATATGAGACAACACTTTCACTGATTCTACTCAAAGCAGGGACAAGAATGTGTGTGGGGTTTCTGTGGTGAGTATACGATGCACTTGGAATTTTCATCTCTTCTCCATTCATTCCATTTCGCATCTCCTCACCTCATGAGTGTCTAGCAAGTGAACATGATAAACAAATTTGGAAAGACAATGCAAAAAAACAAAGCTTTAGGAGGCAATTCTCATGCCACCCTTGATGCCATGGATTGTTGAAAAAGTTAATTAATCTAAATACTTAAACAAACAAAGTGGGATTACATGAAAACATGTTAGCAATTTAAAAAAAAAATATGATTATTGATTATTTTTCTCACCATTTAACTTGCAAGCTAGACCATTAGATCCTTTATAGTGAGTGTATAAGTGAAAGAGTTGCATTACATTCACTAACAACTGAAAACCATTGTCTTTGTATAAGTATAGCCATCGAAACCCTCAACTTCATATGCAAAATTGCAATATTATGTAAGAAAAGAATAATAGAACAATCAACCATGGAGGATCGAACAGAAAATCTCCAAAGTTAAGCAAATCGGGTGAGCCTTAAATCTAAAGAATAACACACATCTCAAATATGATAAAATGATTAAAAACTTATGATAGGTCAGTCACTTAGCTAAGAATCCATATCACCAAAGAGAATTCAAAGGCTAATAGTGTGTATAAAAAACCACGATCCAATACAAATACGAACATTGTGATGCCTCAGTTGTGATGTAAATATGTTACTGCACATGATACAAAAAGGTATAACTTCACTCATTCAGTAAAAGGCCAGATATAAACATTCAATTTTTTCTATCCATTACAAGAAAAACAGGTAGCTACAACAAAGCCTCTAAAGAAATAAAGCTTTAATTGTTCATTTTCAATTGTTCCTTAAAAGAAAAAATCAAAGTTCATGACTCCTACTATATCCAAACATATAGTCATTTCTCCATAGATACATCAACATATTGACCATTTTTCACAAGCTAACAATCATCATGCAAGAATAAAAAGAGATAATTGCACAGAAGGTAACACTAAAATGACCATGAAGTAGGCTTAAGATACATTTTAGGTGAATTTAGATAGGTGCAAGCACTTAGCAGTCCAGATTTGCTAATGTTTATTGTTAGATCACCTGATGTGTAGAAATGTCAAAATTTTCCCCAATGTCATATTTCAAAGTTTGAGGAAATGCATAAATGATATATAGCTCCAGAGAGAAAAAGATAAAATATATATGATGAAATTTGTCTGAGGTGGGTATCAAAGGAAATTTGTTTAATATGATCTAGAAACTCCCTAAGAAGTTTCTTGAGATTGGAAAGGATATGCTTTAGAAATGTTTATGACACATTTCGTATAGATTTTTGTACTGGAAATATATACAGAATAGGAAACAAGGAATAGATCCCATGATTTGGTGATAGGGATCATTAGTTTACTCTTGTGGCGATAGTCAGGGTGTGTGTCATGTTCATGGTGGATATGGAATCTTACATGGTTTCATTCCTAAGTTGTCTAATCATCACATGACTGGGTGAGGTGATATGGTTAGACATTGGTGGTGTGTGATGCCTAAGTGGAGCTCCCTGGAATTTAGTTGCATTGTGCCAATTACCTACCGATGTGTAGGGTAACCTTAGGTGTCAAACCTTTGTAGGTAAAGAATCTAGACTAAAAATGGAAGCAGAGTTTGCATAAGGAATTTGTACTAGCATAAGAGAGGCACCTAGCCAAGTGAACTCGATGTTTGTATATGGTGATGACAAAATAATTTCCCAGTGAGATAGTTGTTTAGCCAAGGACTAAAGGCATTAATCAACCTTTAATTTTGGATGGATTTTACCCCGGAAATTTTGAAGCAAGCCCAGTTCAAAAAATATGCAAACAACGCTATCCATGACCTTATCAATATCACTGTCAAAATTTAAAGTGTTTATGAACATTTTGAAAATTATGAGCATCTTGGGTGCAAAGGATGCAGTAGAACATATGTAGGAGGCTTAAAGAAATTGTTTACAAGTTTTTTTTTTAAAAAGGTGTTGTATATTTCTTGAGGGTAGGTTCATAAACCATATACAAAGGGGTGGTAGAAACACTGTTGAAACGGGTTTTGAACTCATCAATGGAGGCCTATCTCTTGGAGTTTCTCCTCCTAACACTGAATACATCAATAAAGCTCACATAATACAAATCGCTAAGTATCAGCAATAGATTATGATGGAAAAAAGGGCAAGTGTTAGACGAAGTCTGTGAAGGGATAATTTTCAGAAATGTTGAATCTGTATGCTCATCCAAGCCACACACAATTTTTTTCTATAACTTATGGCTTATAGTTCATGGTAGCTAAATTATGGCTTTAGTTGAAGTTTTATATGAACTAAAAACTTTTGTAAAGCCTCTTATTCATGGTTGTGACCTGATAAGACTGCTATAGGATTACTCGAAGTGTTCCTTCAATATTAAGTAAAAGTGACCTCTGGGAAAACTTGGAGACCAAAAATAGTGATAGCACACATGCATATCTTGGCCTTTTGAAGAGCCAAAAAATATACTGAGAAAGGGTTTGCTCAATTCACATCTAGAAATAAATTTAAACAAGAAATTGCATATTTATACATATTAATGTTGGAAACAAGTCATAGAACGAATATGAGTACTCAATATACAACGAATTTTATGAGTTGAAAGGCCAACCTAAAACAACCATTGAATGGAACAGATTTGTGCAACCTTTGCAGTTGAGTGGTTGTTATTTCTTGTTTGTTGGGGGTAGATCCGACCTTCGTTTGGCCGACTCTTTTTCCTAAAAAAATGACCTACCATTGAAACCCTTCTCCACACATGGAAGTTGTATTCACTTTTGAGGAGAAGCGTGTGATGTTATGTGCCTTGTGCTGGCTATAATTATAACCTCTTATGAAGGACTAGAATCTTGTTGACTATGCCTTGAAGTATAGGAAAGGTAAATTTTTACATGTTATGAAGAACCAGAGGAGAAGACAAAACTTATAAACTCCTTGCCTTAAGTGCCTAAGCCAATGAAATACTTGCATACATTATATATACATGTCAAATTAAGGGTCCAATGAGTGTCAAGAAGCTTCATAAGTTTCTAGCCATACTAAACATTCCGAGAAAATGTAAGAGGACCGAGCTCTAAAGTTCTTATTATCTATCAACTATGACCCATATACATTCCATGCGCATGACATGGAATACCTAAGGAACTGTGCAAGGATTTCAATTGGATAATTTATAGCAAAAACTATTATTGGGGGAATAACAATTTTTTTTATTATAGATAGAACTTACACTCTAAATTCAAGCCTAGATACATACACTGCCCACCTGGTACTTTCTTAGAGTCATATACATACCAAGTAACGAAGAATTCAATTGAAGAAGAAATTAAACGACTAATGCGATGACCTGATGAGAGACAACCAAAACAACTTTCCATTTCAGTCTAGACCTCTTTGATCTCTATTCTAGATATGTAAGAGTAAAGCAAAATATTGACAGACAGAAACCTACTATGGATAAATAATATATAAAATAACGTGCCTCCTTTTTGCTAGATGGTTATCTTGGTTTTGGGTTGAAATGACGCAGATTCTTAAGGGACTGTGTGTATCGTCCTTTTCAGATATCGGCCTGATCTACTAGCAGAACTCTGTCGGGTTTCCAACCTTGTGAAGGAACATTGAAGAGATATAATCATGTTGGTCTTCGAGTAGGTTTTATGAATTTTGATGTTAAAGTACCCCAGATTATTTGTAAAACCCTTCAATAGTCGTCACTCGAGAGAGGAATGCATACTTGCATTGATAAAGAGGAAATTAGAACAATTGTGATAAAATGCAAGAAAGAATGTAGGAAAAAAATACAATCGAAAAACTGTGGAAATTGCCATTGAAAGAAGAAACCCTACCTTGTTGTAAAGAGGTGTGATTTTGGACTTGACCAGAGGGCCTATAAACTTTCCAAACTAAGCTTGTTCACCAGCACGAGAGCTTTTTTCCTTGGGTCTAAGGACTCGAGTTCCAACTAGAGGATAGAATCCAACCATCTAACAAATCTCTCTTGCACAGACTAGGATTTTTTGGCGAGGTTCGTGATAACTAATAACTTGAATGCTTCAATATATGATGCAACCAGTTCCTTCAGATCCATTTGAAGGGGTGAGTTCCCATGATTGTCACTCGGAGCATCAGAGATAGACAACAACTCACCAATGAATTGCAGATGTCTCATAGCGGAAACTAATGAAAGGCTTCTCCGGGATGGGGTTGTAATGTTAAACAGAAAAACAGCTAGCTAGGGTGCCACCGTCCATGTACACCTCCACTCTCTGTTTATAAATTACAAGTTTAAAAGAATACAGATCAAACCCATTAAGCAGAATACAAATCAAACCCATTACGCAGTGAAAGAGCGTGACAGTTCTCGGTCGTATGCAGTGAAATAGCTAACTGAACGTGGTATGTGATAAACTAACCTGCGTATTTCATTGTCGTCATGCAACCCTCGTATTGGCCAACCACATTGGCAAGCATATAAAAGCCAACAAATCTACTATAGTGTCTTGAGGAAGAACCTCAAAATAAAATGCATATAAGCATAATTAATGCTTTAACATATAATAGATGTATAGATGTGAGAGCAAATCAAGTAAAATAAAACATAAATTATTATGACTTTTTCATGCTTTTAGAATATTACAAAATGTGTCAATTGATACTTATCTTTTTACCTTCGCACTTGATTTACCTCCACACATGTTTTACTGTTGCACAAACTTTAGCTCCACATATGCTTTACTGCAGCAAATTTTTTAACTCCGCACATGCCTTACTTCCACCAGTTTTAAACTTGGTAAGATTTTTCAAGTTGACAGACTTATCACAAGGCCTATAGATATTAATATATGCACATACATATTTTCGTTAATAGAATTAATAAATCTCGTTTCTAGAAATTAAAAGTTTATATCGTAATTATAAATTCCTCTTCAATTTTTACCCAGTAAAAACACGAAGATTACAATTGGATATATTATATTTTTTCACACATGAAATAACTGTATCCCACCAAAAATATAGCAGAAAAAAAAAAGGAAATATTTCCACCAAAAGTGAGGGAGAGTGTTATTGCTCACTTTATGCTTAATTTTCATATAATAACATTGGAAATCTTTATGCATGGAAGTCTTCCAATTAAATCATTAATGTGAATTAAACCAAATATATTA
>APFE030556905.1:27699-45807 GCA_000404065.3 Pinus taeda | reverse complement strand
TAATAATTTTTTTTTTACAGAGACAGTATCAAACGATGACCATATTTTTTCCTGAAGGTACATTAGATCTTACTCTTCACATATCAATAATTGTTATTTGAAAAACATAAAACCCTTGTTTGGAAGGGAAGAGATGAACCAAGAGGTCGGAAAAGGGAATTTTTTAGAAAAAAAACTTTTACTGGTACAATAGAGTCACTCACCTCCGAATCTTAGGTTTCTACCTCAAATAAGCTGAAAGGAAAAAAATTAGGATAGCAAGATTATTGAAAACCTCTAGTAGAAGAAGAAAAAATTTATGACCTCTATTGGTAAAAACACTAGCAAAAGAAAAGGAAAAATATAATTTACTTGAGGCACATCTCGGTGCTCAACTTGAGAGAAGTTGTAAATAAAACAAGAATAGGGGAAAACCCTTAGACTTGTGCCGGAGAAGATTTTAAAACATTTATAATTAACATATTCCAAAATGCGAATCTTACCATCAAGTTATAAAATCTCGAAGGGACAAAGAAAATGACACCACTAACCCTCACAAGAACATTGCAACAATGAGATATGGTGACTAAAGAGAATCCCTTGTTTTCTTTTAACCAAAAAACACAGAAGAGAAAAATCTCAGTCGAAATGCAAAGAAGTGAGCAAGAGTTAGACGAAGATCGAAAATGCTCTATGTGAGCAAGGGACCACAAGAAAAATTTTAATAAAATGTAATAGGGTTAGGGTTTAATAAACTTTCTTTTCAACTCCCTTTGCTTATAATGATTCCATGGAAGAACATCCTCCAATCACCTAATATATAATTCAACTACCTAGAGGGGTAGGGGAGTTCTTCAATATTCTAGAATATTTTTAGTAGCATATGAAAATCATATGTTGAAATTTATCTCCAGTGTAGTTATGCTGTTTCCTCTTTTAATTAAAATAACTAAATAAAAAAATGACATAAAAACAACTCTCATATGAAATGAGTGATGGGTTTTTTAGACATATCTTATTGATAAACCATGATATTGACCCATGGTATTGTAACAAATCCTATTAGAAATTAATTATTTACATGGAAATCTTCGTATAGTAATCTTGTTGAATGTTTCTTTAAATGTATATATGTTTAACTTATATATTAATTAATTCTTATTGAATGTTTCTTTAAATGTATATATGTTTAACTTATATATTAATTAATTTTTATAGTTGATTATAACGATAATAATAATAGTTTAAAATAAAGTTATAATTTAGTTAGTTTAATATTTTCATCTTATTTTAACAACATAAATATTATGGAATGATTTCTTTAATTTGTATTTCGTACTATGGTTGGGCTATTTGTTACTACTAACCCAAATTTATGTAAAATGATTAATTTTATGGATTTGGTCAATTTTGTTAAAACACAATAGATATTTTTAGGAATCTTAAGTTTCACCTATTTAAGAATCTTAAGTTACTTATTTAATTTGCCAACTTATATGTTTTAATACTTGTTTTTTTCATTGCAATGCATTTCTACAATGGTGTAAATTTATAATAAAGAATTTCAAATGAAAATAGAATTAAGTTCCATTAACTAAGACAAGATGTAATTTTCTAACTAACTTTGAACGTTTTATAATGATTCGGTTGAAGTAACAAAACGAAAAGGATTAGGCAGTTTTTATATATATATATATATTTTCCATTTTTAATATTTTATAAGAAAATTTAAGGATTTGCATTTGGATTTGTTTGCATAATATTATTGTTCTGTATAAAAATTGATTTTATATGGAATTGCTAGATGTGATGTACCCGGTAATTGTAAATATTTAATTATTGTAATTAAGCAAACTGGATATTATTATAAGTTTATATATTTATTTATTTTGATTAAGCTATGTAGAAAGTGAAATGTCGCAATAAGGATAATTATGTATTTCTCACATGTAAAGTAGTTAGGATAAGAGGTTACCTTTCCCTAACTACTTCTTTGGAGATTTATTCTCAAGTAAAAGATCAAGAGGGTATGCATACCTTACATCAAGAAAGAGAGAAAATATTGTACTAAGAATCAGAATATCGTGCTCAAATGTGAGACGGGTTCATGAAGGCTAAGTCTATGCTGAAATGTGAGACGAGTTCATGAAGCAATTTGTGCTGAAATGTGAGATGGGTTCATGAACCTAAGTCTGGTGAAGACGAGATAGTTGTGACAAGTTAAGACTCTTAGTCTTAAGAAGAAATCCTGGGTGTGAGGAACAACTCGGGGTGAAACACAGGTTGAAATAGTTGGTCTCACAGTTGTGAGATGAGTTCATGAAGCAATTTGTGCTGAAATGTGAGATGGGTTCATGAACCTAAGTCTAGTGAAGAAGAGATAGTTGTGACAAGTTAAGACTCTTAGTCTTAAGAAGAAATCCTGGGTGTGAGGAACAACTCGGGGTGAAACACAGGTTGAAATAGTTGGTCTCACACTTGGGAGGAAAATGAGAAGTGATCTAAGGTCTAGTATCAGACAAGGTTCACGAAGCTAGGTGTGGTGAGGACAAAATAGTTCTGACAAGTTAAGACTAATAGTTCTGACAAGTTAAGACTCTTAGTCTTAAGAAGAGTCTCATATCAGACAAGGTTCACGAAGCTAGGTCTCATGAGGAAAAAATAGTTGTGACAAGTTAAGACTCTTAGTCATATGAAGAAATCATGGGTGTGAGGAACAACTCGGGGGGAAACTCAGGTTGAAATAGTTGGTCTCATAGTTGGGAGGCAAAGGACAAGTGATGAATATAGCGAATATTCAGATAAGTCTCCTTGTATTGTATAGGTGATAAGTCCACTATATGATTGAAATATTTATTGTACCAAATTGAAAAACAACTTTCTCTCCTAAATGAATGATTTATTTTTACTATTCTGCATAAAGAAAATATTTACAAATTCATTAAATGAATTAAAGAACAATTATATAATCCTCTCCTCTAGCTAGGGAATTGACAGTAACTTATTGTCATCAAAAGGAAAGCAACACAGACTTTAGTCCCTTCACAAAAAGTGGATAGGAATCCAAAGTCTTCGAATCAGTACTGCTAAAGGCAGATAAAAAACATACAGAGCTTATAATATTTACATCTTAAATACTCAGGTTGAAATAGTTGGTCTCATAGTTGGGAGGCAAAGGACAAGTGATGAATATAGCGAATATTCAGATAAGTCTCCTTGTATTGTATAGGTGATAAGTCCACTATATGATTGAAATATTTATTGTACCGAATTGAAAAACAACTTTCTCTCCTAAATGAATGATTTATTTATACTATTCTGCATAAAGAAAATATTTACAAATTCATTAAATGAATTAAAGAACAATTATATAATCCTCTCCTCTAGCTAGGGAATTGACAGTAACTTATTGTCATCAAAAGGAAAACAACACAGACTTTAGTCCCTTCACAAAAAGTGGATAGGAATCCAAAGTCTTCGAATCAGTACTGCTAAAGGCAGATAAAAAACATACAGAGCTTATAATATTTACATCTTAAATATTACAATGAAAATAGAATCTTCAAAGAATGAACATGTGTTCTGCATGGATTTAGATTACGGTTCTAACACCGAGAAGAGACAAGAACCATTCCCATCATTATATTAGACATATACGATAGATTACGGTTCTAACACCGAGAAGAGACAAGAACAATTGTCATCATTGTATTTGACATATACGATATAACCAATGTAACTCTATGCAAATACAAAATTGCAAAACATTTGAATAACAGTCATTCTAAAACATGAATTAAAACTTGAAGCGCTCGACACTGTTAATATATACGAGTAGCAAATTAATGATACAATCCAAAGAATCGAAGTCATTTGGTAAAGAAAAAATAGTCCGTTCATATTTCCGAGGGTTTTGCCACAGAAGGGCGGCCTCATAAAACTTAATAGTTTCTGGGTAGTTCCGCAAATGAATCTTGGCCTAACACCCAAGTAAAACCAAGAATCATGCTTGGCTAATAGACCTAGCCAATCCAAAGCTTATAAACAAAATAAATAGCTCCTGAAAGTATATACCGAACCCAATGCCGCCAAACAGTTTATTACAATCCAGAGATCATTTAATAACAAAAAGAAATTAGCTTAAGAATGATGTGAGCAGGAGCTATCATTTTTACTGGAAATTTAAAAGAAATAGAAAAATCCCTATTCTAATGCTAAACCCCAGGTGGAAATCATAGCTTGGACGATGCACTTTACCCGGCAACCAAGTATCCCTGAAGTGCACAAGGCTCGGCAAGCCAAACAGCAGACTCGAACCCCAACATCCATTCCAGACAAGGGAGGAAGACAAAACCCTCCAGAAGTTACCTAGAAAATAAAAATACGCAAATTTAGAACTAGAAACTTAATAGAAGAAGAAATAAGCTTAAACAATTAAACGCATACTCTATACCTGGGAAAGAACAGTCGCTTAATCGCCACCTCCGGAGAGAGAGCCAGACAAGGAAACTGACAAACCTGTAAAGGATAAAACCCTGAAATCAGATATAATGGACGAACATGAAAAATCAGGAAAGTGGTGTTGTAAAAGCCCTACCTATGCAGAAGACTCGGAGTTCTGGCCTGGAGCGGGTTAGCCTTGCCGAAAGCGAGAAAATGCCAAGGAAACATTGAAGCTGAGAAACATAGAATGACGATAATTTCCTTCCACCGTCTGATGTGAATGCTTGCAGGATTATCGTAGATGTGGAGCTCATACCGAGGCCAAGACAATTGTGCCACACTCCAAAGACTCCATAAACGTGTTACCGCCAAATCTATGGCAGCCATACCTTACCGTTAGGATTCAAATGACCGTCAATATGTATTGTCAGATGCTCAGAGATTTAAGAACTATAATAACCCCAAACTGCATTGTGAAATAATAACATGAGATGAGTTAGTACCTGTCATGTCAATTGTTGGAAAATCGAAAAGATAAAACATATGATTATGTTTATAAAAGAATTCAAATTTCATAATAATGCTTTTAAAGTTTTCACCATTAGGAAGTGTAAAGATTATATTGAGCAATCTTCATTTAAAATTTTCCATTATTTCATTTGTTACTTAGTATATTTACTTTGGTTTGTGACATGCTAGCTAACGAAAACAAATTACTATTTTCTTATTACAATATATGGAAAAAGGTTTTATTTCTTACTTTAAAAAAATTAAAATTGAAATTTATACTCTTATGTGTCATTCCCATGGAAAATACTTATTAGATATGAAATATACAATTTAATCTAGAGTAGTATTTCCTATATTTTTATGTCGAAGAGTTATAGATTTTTAATATAATTTTTGAAAATTTTTTTTAATTTATAAATATTTTAAAATTAATTGAGTTGAATATTTTTGTGGATGGGTATTTTTATTTTGTATAAAAAACTTAGAATTTTAATTTAATTATTAATAATTATTAAATTGATGTAAAATTTAATTTTTATTGAATATACTTAAAAAAATAATTAGGACATTGTAATAATTAGAGGATTCTACTAAAAGTAATAATTTTTAAAGCAGAAAAAGAATTTGAATAGAGAATGGATAGAAAATCATTAAATTCCTTTCAACATTTATATATTAAAAGGTGGCCATTATTAATTAAATAAATTTATTTATTAAAAATACATTTTAAATTAATAAATATATTAAAAAATGACTATATATATATATATATATATATATATATATATATATATATATATATTAAATTTTTAACTAAGAATAATATTATAGGAACCACTAAGGATTTTTAATCAAGGTGGGCAAAAATCTAGTGAGAGCTAGTCATACTAAAAAAGGTCCCCAGTCATTCTGGGTCATGTTCAAAACTTTTGGCTAGTTGTGTTATAAATTTGAAGATTGTACATTATTACATACAAATCACATGCACGTCATATTTTATTGATCATAATGGCTACATATATAAAGTATATACATCACTGACTTCAACAAATCTAGATCCAAAGAAAGTGCATCTAGATAGCCAGTACAACTCACACATAGGAAAACAACTGCTTCTAGATTGACACCGTATGAATCATAATGACACATGAGAGAATTATTTCCAATACCCTCCCTTCATGTTTACATGTAACAAGTATTGAAAAACACACATTACAACAACAACACTGATTTTTGTCATATTTATCTAATATGGCCATCACTAGCACTCACATTTACCTTGAAATCTCATGGTTTCTCATCTTTCCTTCACCACACTTTTAAGCTTACCACTTGATCCATTTAAGACAATCAATTCTAGCCATCCTTGATGTACTTCGCAAACTTGACACTTCTTAACCTCCCGTCGCATGAGAGTCTTGATACTGAACCACCTTATGGAACTGCGACCATCTATTGAATCCACAACCCTTCACAATCTTCATCAATTATATATGATATCCTTCTAGGTAAAAATTTTTCTTCAATAGACAAATCTACAACTTTTCCTTCTATGAAATAACCTATACTAATACTCTTGGAGCGTGACATGTCACACCTACTTGACCTTATTAAGAACTACTAGAGAATCCCTTGTTTTCTTTTTTCTTATTTTTTAAAGAGAAGAGCTAAATCTCATTCGAAATGCAAAGAAGCGAGCAAGAGATAATCCAAGACAAAATGTTGTAGGTGAGAAGAAGTAACCATGAGAAAATTTGTAAGAAAATGTAATAGGTAGGGTTTAATAACCCTAATTTTTAAACACCTTCACCTGTAATGATCCAATGGCTAAACATCCTCCAATCGTCTAACATAGAATCCAACCACACAAATATGACAGGTAGGCCGAAATTTCTTCTCAAAGGGAATTCCTTAGGGAATAATTAGCAGGATGGTAAATATTTAACTTTCATGGAATATTCTTGAATTGTCTTAGTAGTATACACAAATGAGAGGTTCAAATTTATCTCCAATGTAGTTATGTATTTTTCTTTTTTAATTGAACTAATTAAATAAAAAAATGTATTACCAACAAGTGCCATATGAAATGAGTCATGGTTTTTTGGACATTTCTTATTGATAAACCATGATATTGACCCATGTTATTGTTACAAATCCTATTTACAAATTAAGAATTTACATGGAAATCTTCGTAGAATCTTATTTAATGTTCTTTTAAGTGTATATATGTTTAACTTCTATATTAATTACTTTTTATTGTTATTTATAACGATAGTAATAATAGTTTAAAATAAAGTTATAATTTATTTAGTTTTATGTTTCCCCCTTATTTTAGCAACATGGAATGTATTATAGAATAAGTGTTTTCATGTTTATTCTATACTATGTTTGTGCTATTGGTTACTACCAACCAAAATTTATGCAAAATGACTAATTTTTTGGGCTTGGTCAATTTTGTCAAAATATAGTAGATAATTTTAAGAATTCTAGGTTTAACCTATTTAATTTGCAAAGTTCAAGGGAATGCATGGTATCCAAAATGTTAATCTATTTATACATTCAAAAATGCATTTTAAGAAACATAAAATCACAATCTTGCCTAAAATTGTATGCTAGAATTCTAAAGAAAATGTAATTTTGTCTATTAGTGAGTACGTGTCATTTGTGAGTCTATTTAAAAGAAAGACTATAGCAATAGATATTCCTCTTGATCACTATTACTTTAAAAGTCACCAATACAAAGTTTTCATGTTATTGGAAAAAGTAAATAAAAAATATAGTTTAAGAACAACATGCAAATCATCATGTTTTTGAAAAAATAAATACTAAATATAATTTGAGAGACTTTCTGATAAGTGATTATAAATTTTTATTTTTCCTACAATATTTTTATTCCCTAAATTATTAAATCTTTCCCATTACATTTCCACCTCAAATTTACAAATTTATAACATAAATTTGAATTAAATTAAATTAAATTAAATTCATTATAATTAATAAACTATATTTATATATAATTTTAAATTAAATATAATTAAATAAAACTATATTTATATAATTTAAATAAATAAAGTAATTCTGTTTTACATAAAATTTGTTGGAAACATTATTTTTAATTTTAATTGCAACGACTAATTACTAATACATTAAATTTATTTCCAGTTATCTAAATGTAAATCAACTAATATGTTTTTTTTACTATTTTTTTACTCGCATGCATAATAGAATGGTGTAAATTTAAAAATATATAATTTCAAATGAATATGGCATTACGAGGACGAATTGTTATTTTCTAATTAACTTTGAACCTTATGGGGTTTTGAGAATGATTTGGTTTAAATAACCAAGGGAAAATTAAAAGGAGGATTACATTTATTTATTTTTTTATTTATATATATGGAAATTTTAAGGATTTGCAATTGGATTTAATGGTCAGCGAGAATGTTATGGTTTTCTATAAGACGATTGATTTTATATGGAGCTACTGTGGTTTTTTATAACAAGATTGATTCTATATGGAGCTGCTGGCTGACCCAAAAAAATTTCCATATTTTTTATTACAATATATGGACAAAACAAATCACTATATTTTTTATTACAATATATGGACAAAGTTTTGATTTGTTACTTTAAAAAAATAGAATTAGAATTTATATTTTTATATAGTTGTATTCATGAAAATTATTTATTATCTATATGAAATATGCAATTTAATTAAGAGTAGTCTTACTCATGTTCAAATTTCGGGAGGTTTCACCCATACATCAGTAGTGTAGGAAAATACAAGCAATAAAAAAACAAGTCTCTTCACCAATTTTGGCCTCTGGGGTTTTGGTTTTTGGAATCAATTTGCAAAGAGCCTCACTCGTGTTCAAATATCTGGAGGCGTCACCCATAGCCCAGTAGCTTTGGAAGATACAAGCAATAAAAAAGCAAGTCCCATCACCAACTGTGGCCTCTTCAAATCTCAAATCTCTGGAGGCTTGGCCCATATGCCTGTAGTGTAGGAAGATACAAGCAATAAAAAAACAAGTCCCATCACCAACTCGGGCCTATGGAGTTTTGGTGTTTGGAATCTATTTGCAAAAAGTCTCACCCATGTTCTACTTTTATGTTGTAGTGTTATAGACTTCTTGTATATGATTTCAGAGAGTATATATAATTTTTAAAATGTTTAAATCAAGGAGTTCATTATGTATATAGGTATTTTTCTTTAGAATAAAGGATTTATAATTAAAATTTAATTATTAATAATTAATAGCGTAATGTAAGAGTTTATTTTTTATGAATATATTTATAAAAGAATTGATGGGGATATGGTGATTTTTTAGAAGATTTTATTAAAAATATAACTTTAAAGTTAATTATTGAAGAATATTTGAATATAAATGATAGACAATCATTAAATCTTTTTTAACATTATATATTACAAAGTGAACATTATTAATTAATTAATAATTTTTTAAAAATTTATTTTAGATAATAAAATATTTACCAAATTACACTCAATTAATATGGATTTATTTATTAATTTTTAAGTGCACTACTATTGGGGAAGCAATAAGCATTTTAACCAAGGTGGGGCAAGAATCTAGTCGAACTTGTCATAAAAAAATAAGGTTCCTGACCATTATGGGTCATGCTTGAATCTTTTCACTATCCATATTAAAAATTTGAAGAGAGCATGTTATTAAACACAACTTACATGCATCATATTTTACTGATCATAATGGTTACATATATATAATATATAGAGCATTGACTTAGAAAAATATAGAATGATTTAGTTGAAATAAAAAAAATTTAAAAAACCTTTATATATATATTATATTTAGTATTAAAGTGACTATTATTATTATTAACAATTTTATAAAAATTCATTTTAAATAATAAATCTATTAAAAATTAGATTAAAATAATATGGATTTTATTTATTATTTTTTATTAAAGTACAAATATCATTGGAGGAAAGTGAGTAATCACTTTTACTCAAAGTGGAGCAAGAATCTAGTCAAAGCTTGTCATACTATAAGAACGTTCCCAACCATTATGGGTCATGTTTGATCTTTTCACTGTCCATGTTAAAAGTTTGAAGAGAACACATTATTACACACAAATTATACATATCTTATTTTATTTATGATAATGATTACATATCTATAATATATAGATCTTCACTTAAAAAGTGTAGAATGATTTAATTGAAATAACAAAAAATTTATTAGGCAAAATTATAATTATATGTATAGATATATATAATATTATAATTTGATAAAGCACCTAAAAGCAAATTTAAGGATTTGCAATTGGATTTAATTTTCACCGAGAATATTATGGCTTTTTTATAACACGATTGATTCTATATGGAGCTGCTAGCTGACCAAAAGCAAACTACTATTTTTTTATAATAACATATGCACAAAGTTTTCATTTCTTACTTAAAAAAATTTAAAATTAGAATTAGAATTTATACTTTTATATGGAAGTGTCCATGGAAACTAGCTATTATCTACCGATGAAATATTCAATTTAATCGAGTGTCTCTACTTTTATGTTGCGGAGTTATACACTTCTTGTATATGATTTTATAGTATATATACTTTTTAAAATGTTTAAATCAATGAGTTGAATCATGTGTATAGTATAGGTATTTTTATTTGAAATAGAGAATTTAGAATTAAAATTTAATTATTAATAATATAGATTGAATGTAAAAAATTATTTTTATTGAATATATTACAAAAATTTTGATTGGCAATATTGATTGATATTTAGAAGATATTATTAAAAATACAATTTTTAATACTAATTATTAAAAAATTAATTTGAATAGAAATGATAGATAATCATTAAATCTTTTTAGACATTTATATATTAAAAGGTGACCATTATTAATTAAATAAATAGTTTATTAAAAATTCCATTTTAAATAACAAATATATTAAAAATTACACTGAAATAATATGGGTTTTATTTATTAAATTTTTTAAGTACAAATACCATTGCAAGAAAGTGACTAAGCAATTTTAATCAAGGTGGGGCAAGAATCTAGTTACAACTTGTCATACTAAAAGAAGGTGTGCAACCATAATGGGTCATGCTTTTCACTTTCCATCTTAGAAATTTGCAAAGAGCACATTATTACACATAAATTACACACATCATATTTTATTGATCGTACTGGTTACATATATATAGTATATAGATCACTGACCTCAAAATCTATACATTCGAAGAATGTGCATCTTGATAGCCAATACAACTCACACATAGGAAAACAACTACTTCTAGATTGGCACGTCAAGACTCAGAATGACACATGGAAGCATTACTTCCAATACCCTCCCTTAATGCATACATGTAAAAAATATTGAAAAACACACATTACAACAACAATACTGATTTTTGTCATATTTATCTATTATGGTCATCACCAACACTCACATCCACTTTGAAATATCACGGTTTTTGCTCATTTATTCACCACACTGTTTAGCATCTCATTTGATCCATTTAAGATAACCATCTCAACCATAATTGACTTACTTTTCAAAATTGACACTTCTCAACCCCTTGAAGCACGACGGGTTTAGTGTTGATATTGAACCATGCTATGTAACTACTGTTAGAGTCCTATAGTGATAGGATTCATAAGTTTGAATTGGCTCAGGTTAGCTCTTGTAATATTGTACATACCTTTGCTCTCTACAAATGTTTTCCATATTAAAATTAAAAATGTAAAGAGTGTATGTCCTAAAAGAAATATTAAACGACAAGAAAAATAAAAAAGATAAAAAATACAAAAATATGAAAAAATATGAACCCTAAACAAAACAGATCATGAAAATGTGCAAGTCCAGCTGCCACTACTTTTTAATTTACTGCCTTAAATAATGGTTGTGCGTAGCTTGTCATACATGTCACAACCCATGATAGTCAAACTACTTAATCTTGACTACTTCATGCCTTGAATTTTATGTTTATAGTTAGAGAATAAAATCTGACCAAACAGTTTAATCTTAGCAGATCATTAGATAGGTACAAAAAATAAAAGGAGCTCATTAGTTCAACCTAAGCCCTTGGAAGATATAAGGTTAGAAGTAGATAGTTTGTTTTATAAAATAAAATGAAAGAACAAATCATGAAAATGTGCAAGTCCAGCTGCCACAACTTTTTAATTTATTGTCTTAAATAATGGTTGTGTGTAGCTTGTCATACATGTCACAACCCGTGATAGTCAAACTACTTAATCTTGACTACTTCATGCCTTGAATTTTATGTTTATAGTTAGAGAATAAAATCTGACCAAATAGTTTAATCTTAGCATATCATTAGATAGGTACAGAAAATAAAAGGAGCTTATTAGTTGAACCTGAGCCCTTGGAAGATATAAGGTTAGAAGTAGATAGTTTGTTTTATAAAATAAAATGAAAGAAAAGTGTTTTCTAGCTTAAGTGCACCCACCAAAGTGAAGAAAAAATATTAGGGTAGGTAAAAGGGTAAGTAAAGAAAGATTGCAGAAATACAAGTCATTTGGAGCATAAGCACTACTATCATGCTTAACTATGTGTTTCAAGTGTGTAGGAGCATTTATCAATGAAAAAGCATGCTCATAATATGAGTTTAACTAACTCCCACTCTTTTCACAAGTTTCTCCCTCTCATGCTTATTAATTTCCCATCATCCCTTAAAATACACCTTTTCCCCTCTTTTTTTACCCTTACTTCATTATCCCATATTTTCCTCTATAGATTCCATTTAAAATCCCTTCGCCCTTGCTAAAATCATCATTATATTCCATATATTCCTTTTCCTAGGGTAAAAACCCTTATCCCCCTTTGTGAAAAGTTATTTCCCCTTTTCTAATTAAAAAAACCATAAATCAACTTATCCTAAGTTGAAAACCCTTCCATGTTGCAAAAACCCACCCAATGGATCATTTAAGTTAATCCACGATTTAAAGTTAAATAAACGATCTTAAATGTATTTAATTAGGCGGGCCCCTCCTTAACCATTTCCCCAATCCCCTTCATGCGTCTTTTTAGTGTGACCACCATTTAATCAACACCCATCTCATTCAGCGATTATTCCTCCATTTCGCACGCATTCCATTTCTGAGCTTTAATGGCCTGATAGTGCCCAAAATGCGTAGTTTTTCCCGAACCCAATTTAAGGACATGTCACCATGGCATCATTTCACATGCCCTCCAAACTTTACCACCCTGCCCCCAAAAGTGGTGTGAAGAGGTGCAAAACCACCCTCTTTGTACCAGTCACTCTTCATACCCATTTTTCCTGCTTTTCCAATTTTTCACCCAATCAAGCCCCGCGAATGCCATTTTTATGTTTTTTCGACCATCTGCACATTGAAAGCTTGAGCTTTCATGCTCCCCTAAAAACCATAGTTGCCAACAAACTTCCAGTCACCATCTTGCCTCCATCACTTATCGAGAGCCAACATTTGTCATCTATGACCTAAAACCTCGACCAAGTTCACAACGCCAACCTTCGGTTTCAGGTATTCTGCGAAATACACCAATTTGTCCCATTTTAATATAAAAGTTCAAGTAATTTAAGGTATAATTAAATCAAGCTTTCTACCCCTGAATTAACTGATTTGCACCCAGACCCTTAAAAAACCTACAAAACCTACAGCACTAGTCGAACCCTGCCAAGTCAATTTCCGACTTTTATCCCTGTTTTAGACACAATGTCAACCCACATTTCCCTGAATGTTAAGCCTATTTCAACCCGCCACCTTGACCAAGCTCACCTACCCTTGGCTGATAGGGATTTTCATATTAAAGATACATCTTCAGCCTTTGAAAGAATGAAGCTCCACTTCTGGAGCAAAAACAGATTTTAAAACTATGTTGATGACATTCACCTCTGGGAGTCAAATCTCCCCCTCTACTCATTCCCAGAAGTCCATAGTCTCCCAGACTATCCATTATTGTCAAACCTGCTACATCCCCATCTAGAGAGTTGTAGTTGCACCCAATCAACAACTGCTCTTCACTATCACTCCAGAATCCATCAACTAGATGTTACAGGTCCAACCCAGCCCAAATTTAGCTCCTTTGTCCATTGGAGGACTACTAGAACTCTATAATTCTATTGATGAGGGCAAAGCCAAGCAATTTTTCAAAGATTTCATAGTTGCAAAAGAACATACACGAACTTTTACTCCTCCATATATAGACCCCATATTTTCGCAAACTGCCAAGCATATTATCACCATGATATCTTCCATCTTTGGATACAGGACATATGAGCATGTAGATGAAGTTGCTTTTGCATTCCTATCCCTTTTTACCTCTGGTAAACTTCTTGCCGTCAAGTTTGACTATGATCAATTCATTGCAGACAAAATGCATGAACAACTCATCAGATTGCCAACTGAAAGGGTGCTTAAGTTCTCTGCAGTATTTTATTATTATTTTTTTCTACTACCAAACTGAAAAATACCCCATGAAGATCATAAAAGGTGATATTAGAGGAAACTAGAGGTTTGTACTCTATTGCACACCTATTGTCTAGAAATATTTCAATGTTTCTGATTATATGGAATTCATAGATTCCTTTGTCCACCAAGCGATCAATATGCTGACAAGAATTGTGCAATCTAGGATTAGTCCTCAGATCAAAAGGGTACTTCAGCTGGGTAAAAAAAGTAAGATAGGAAACTGGTACTTGTACCATAATTACACAGAGATCAGAGTCTATGGCTGCCAACTGACTCCATATAAATTGCCAAAGTATCTTTGCTTAAGAATTTTTTCCTTGGAATATTTCAGGCCAATCATCAACTCAGATGATGTCCACTTTGTGACTGAAAAGAAGAAGGCCCCATTTAGAGTCAAAAGTGAATTGGGCCCCTTTATTTGAAATAATAGAGAAGCTGGACTAGAAGTAGACAGTATGTTACAGGAGTTCAAATTTGCAAAGAGTTTTATGTGGCAGTATGACCCTCATGGAGTAATAAAAAGAATGATAACCATGGTTAAGCTAGCTCCTTGTGCACATTATTCAGTGCCTGAAATTGAAAGATATGCCAACCAAACTGAATGGTTGGAAAACACTTTGGCAGATAAAGCTAGCACAATTGTTGATGTTGAAAATGATTTGTATGATATTGAGCAACAGAATGACCTGAGTGAGTTCCTGCATGTCCTAGATCCAGGCCAAAGGATGGATGCAACCTATACAATGCAAACACCCCTGAATAAGGAGAAAACCCTAAAAACAGAGAAGAGACTTCTAGTTCCTAGATGGAAACAATGGACGAGCAAGCAGACCAAACGAAAAGGAGAAAACTAAATCCTGTATCTGAACAGGAAGAACAGAGTGAGGTATAAGGAACCGAGTTAGAACCACAATAAGAATATCAGCCAGACATAGTAGGTCAGAAAGGGAAAGGGGTAGAGGAACAAATGAACCCACCACCTCTAACACACAGTTGATAGAAAGGTAGAGGTCAACATATGTTTCTTCCTTTGTCAGACCAGCTAACAAAGAAAAAACCATTAAGGATATATATAAGGAGATTAAAATGAGAAACGAAAAATTCAAAGCTGAGACATATGCTCAGTATTTCAAACATTCAACTCCTAACAAGAGCAGAATAATGTCTGCATTTGATATTGAGGAGGGAAAGATGCAAATGTCATATATGCATCCAATAGTGCCACAACCCAAATCTACAACATATTATAAGAAGACCACATTTGAAGTATTGGAAAAGGACATCCATCCCATGGACCAAATAGAATTTTGTAAACAAGATGGAGAAATGATATACTCCACCTTGACTGCTAAGGTCATGGATGCATATAGATTACAGGAGTCCTTAAATAATACTATTGCACAGTGTAAACTCGAAAAGGCCTCCTCTAGTGCTAAAGACATAAGGATCAAATCATTCGAAGACCTAATCATTGAGCTGGGCCATGACCCAAAGGACATAAAGACTACTGAGTAGTTGATAAAGAAGAAAAATGAAGACATTGCAGCCCTGAAAAAATAGCTTCAACTGCTTCAGTCACAACACCCTCAAACAAAACAAGTCCTAGAGAGCCAAACTGCCTAGGAGGAAATGATTGACTTGGTGTTGTAGTTGAACACCGAGATGAAAGAAATGGACAAGTTGACGAAGCAATCTAGGCTACAGAACAATGTAGCCGCGGTCATCCCAACTATCACCAAAACAGTAACATCAATATTGGCTGAGAAATTGGCTCTTACAGCTCCATTGGCCACTGCATTGCCTGCAACAACACCATCTACTTCAGGAACATGGTCGACCACAACAGATCGCACAGGTGAAGAAGCCAATAGGTTGGCTAAGGCAATGGAGGAAATTTCCCTCAAAGCTATAGAAATTAGGAAACTGGAAGAGAAGGTAAACAGTGTGGAGACAGACAATAAACTTGCTCAAATTATGAATAAGGAGGAACAACAAAAAGTTGCGAGATTAACAGAGAGGATAAAGACACTAGAGAAAGAAATAATTCTAGCAGAGTCATTAGGACAAGAAAAAGAAAAAATGTGGGCCAATATCATTAACTTTGTCAATGATATTTGGCCATCCATTCAGGTAATTTTTGAGCAGATTGATTTGGTTAAAGAGGCCATGGAGGAAATTCAAAAAATCAAAACAGATCTGGAGGGAATGCTAGAAGAGGCAACCAGGATCATTGAATTTTTGAATTCCAAAAACAAATATGAACTGGAAGAATTAGATATTAGTTACAGGATAGGGACAATCCTAGAAGTAAGAAGAGTCCTTACTAAAAGGAATTTGATGCACAACTTGGAAGACAAGTGTCAGACCACGGAGCTTTCTATTGATAGATTTAAATTAAAATTTGACACTTTGATATAGAAAGGTTTACCAAGTCCTTTGGTAATTAATGACAAATTTATGACACAAGAGGACTACAATAAAAAGCTTAGGGAAGTGGCTAAAACTCAAGTCAACAATGTAGCCATCCACAACACAACAAAACAGGGGGTGCCCTCTGGTAAAGTCCTTTACCAAGCTTTGGAAAACTTGTTTTACCTCTAGCATGAGGTAAAACACCTGTTTGTAAATAAGGCTACATTTGCTAAGTACACAGAGGTGAACGAGGTCTTTAGAAAGTTGAAAAATATTCAGTTACAAACTGAACAGAGATGGAAGCAACTAACTGACTTACTTTAATTCAAAGCAAGTCCATCAATTAACACATTTTGGTACAAATAGAATGGTGAAAGTAAATGGGCAGTTGTCCCTGTTAAAGAATCAAAGAGTATCAATGCAGGAAGATAAGTCGAAGAGCATTTAGATGACAACTAAGAGATCAATCAGCTAAATATCGAAAGAAATCAGATATAATAGTGCCAGAAATAAATCAATGAGAAAGGTGGCATTACCTTTTTAGAATTAGATATGTTTTCCCTAAAATAAATCCCAAGTCAGTTTGGGATATTTTGTAAATAATTATGTATAAATACTTCATTATTCGAAGTATGTAGTGTGGATTGTATTAGACATTTCTATAAACTTTTTGATCAGAAGACCCAGAGGGTTCTTGTATCAATAGTTGAGCCAACAAGCTGGATTGATAAATAAAGATAAGATATTTCCAAGAATTCATGTATTGAGCAAACTTCAGAGAAGTATTCTGATGTGTTATTATTTTTCTCAAGTTATTGGTAAACTTTAATGTGTTTTTGAATCTAAATGTTATAACTCGAATAATACTTCAGAATTTTTTTAATTACACTATCTCTTAACAGTTATACATTTAAATGTTTTTTACTGGTATCTAAGTTAAGGAATTCTTAATTGCTTCTTGGTTTAGATTGATTTTCTAAATATCCAGGTTAAAGGATTCTTAGTTTCCCTTTAATCCTGATTACCCGTTCATTCCTAATTCATTATTCGGGTTTGAGAACCCTTAATTGCTCTCTCACCCCTAGTGATACCCTTTCACCCCTCTATCTCAAAGATCTAAAAAACACTCTACTATCTTGCCCTTGGAACATTCCCTTCAATGAGTTAATCCAGTCTTGCTTCCTTATTTTTTGACTCCATAGCCAAATGGTCTAAAAGACATCATTTTATCCATCTGTCTAACTAGATCCCACCACCCAATCTAAAATACAAATAAAAGACCCATAGAACAATCATAA
>APFE030556905.1:0-21522 GCA_000404065.3 Pinus taeda | reverse complement strand
ATAGAAAAATAGTAAAAATTAGTAAAGCTATCAAAAAGTAGAAACAAAAAAAATAAAACAAGAAAGCAGTAAAAATTAGTAAAGCTATCAAAAAGTAAAAACAAAAGAAATAAAACAAGAAATCAGTAAAGTTGCATGTTGACACATGGAGTGTGTGCATGTGGTTTCCCATCCAATGTTTGCTCTATTTAATAGATGGTGAGGAAGATGAGAGGGATTCCATCATTCCATGATTCCATCATCCATTCTCTTGGGAGAATAGTGTTGTGAGACAAAGGATTCTCTAGTAGTAGTACGTTGATTGAAGGCTCGGGGGTGGCGAGTTGAAGCAAGATTTTGTGCAATTGAGCCTACGGTTGGGTGGAGAGTCGTCCCCAAGACTTTTTTGCAGTTAACAGAATTCAACTAGCGTTCATCCCTGAAATCATAAGTGAGAAACATCATCACCATAGGTAAGTTGTCTCTACTCATATCTTTTTATGTTTTCATTTTTTTTGGGTCATTTTTTACCCTTTTTTTTTGTAAGCACCCACAAGGATTTGAACTGTGAATCTTCACTTAGTGAAGATTATTTTTCTTGTCCAATTTCGTGTATGTTTATAGTTATGGTTGCATCTCCTTTTCCATGCATTAATCAAAAGTGGAATCAATACTTTTGATATCTTTTTATATTTCATAAACTATAGCCTGAAGGAAATTTTGTGGTTAGGTAAAGAAGATATAACAAGTAATTCATAGCATTAAGAAATCTCATATGTTAAGGAAAAAAACTTATAATTAGTCTAAAATGGGAGGATGACACCTCTTTATATGCTCCTTGCAACACATCGATTTTCACAAAGATGATAATAAAATTATGGTAATATTGATGAGTCCACAAAGAAATCAATATGCATCTTATGTGCTTGATAATGTAAAATTAAAAGCTTGGAATGAACTTGTAAAAGAGGCCATTAAATATGAAATGGCATACATGCAAAACTAGTTTAGTTAATATGTACATTAAAGAGACAATAGCTATTTGGCGAAGGTGTGAGAAAATAGTGGTGCAATTTCAGGGAACTGATAAATATAAACATAAGATAACAAGAGACTGGCCTTGGTCGAAAAACAAACCTATTATTAGAATAAGGTGATGGAAAAACTATATAAATAGACAACAACCTTAAGAAATGGAAGAAACATTAACAATCAACTAACGAAGTTGAATAATAAAGAAGGTAATTGTTAAGGGCCCTCAAGGGTATGATAACATTGAATTAAACAAGTAAATCCATAATAAAATTGATCAATTTGAGGAAGATAAGTTAAAAACAATAACCACTGATGACTGGGACACTTATTCCAAGCTGAATGTTGGGCAAGACATCCTAGGAGGTGTTCATTTGGATGTTTATGGCTAGAGAAATTGGCAAAGCCAATGTCTAAGGCATTAAAAGGCATTTTGGCACAATTATTTATGAAAATAATGGAAATTAATAGAAAAGGAAGGTAAAAGGTCACAAGTTGCATGTAAGGAGGAAAATGAAGGAAAATAATGGAAAATGAAGAAAATAGAGGCCTCATTCATAAAAAGCCTTCTGAGAATCAGTTGGTAACCTTTTGTCAATTTAGCTTTGGATCTATATCATTATTCTCTCTCTCTCTCTCTCTCATACTCTTGTTAATTTATAGTTTTCTTGGAGCACTTGGCAATGGAGAAAGAAAGGAAAAGAAGGCAAGATGAAGAAAAAATCAAGTAGGGAAAGCCAGGATGAAGTAGCTACAATAAGCTTCATTGTCGTTATCAATTTGCATGTGTATTTTCCTTGATAGAATTAGCATGCATGGGATTGCATGTGATTATTTTCTACCATGGGATGGGTTTTTGCATGTGTGACAGTATTTTCAGCCTAGCCTTTCCATTTACTAGTAGCTTTGATGAGATGGGTTCTCTCATGCGTTTTGTAGTGTTAGTTTGACAACGAATTAGTAATTTAGGGTAAAATGTAACTAAATAGTTATGTAACAGAGGTCGATGATGTAAAACTGAAATGTCAGTTATGTAACAGAGGTCGATGATATAAAACTAATGAATGCCCATGAAATGTATGAGTAGAGAATCATTGTTGAATAATAAATTCCAATCCAATTCAGTTTCTTGTCTTGGTAAATTTATAACCGATTATGTTAAGTTTCTTTTTCTTCATTATTCAGATATTGATACAACAATTGGTATCAGAGCGTTACTTGAGGTTTTTGAAAGAGTTGAGCGCTGTGAACGAGGGGATGTAAGTGCTCCGTGTGACAAGGAAGAGACGTTGGCGTGAAGAGGAAGTGCTATCCCTACGTGCTGCATGCATGTGAAGGCAACCATCTACTGCGTCATTGCTGGAGTGCCTGCATGTGGTAAAGACTAGAGCTGTCGTGGAGGCCAAGAACCTAACCATTGTTCTGTTCAGTCCCTGTGTGTTGCCAGTGTGAATTGCGCTCGCTGCCAGGACCTGCATCTAAAAGAGCCCTGCGTGGCTTGCGTGCTGTAGCAGCTAGGAAGTGCTTGCCACTATCTGCCCTCTGTGTGAAGTCTAGCTCTACGCTGCAGCTGCCAGATAATTGACTTTGCCTGCTAGTCGAGGAAGTTTGACCGCTGCCCAGAAGCCTGATTGCTGAGACACTGCATGGATTGGCAAGGAGGCGTGTTTGTGGCTTACGAAGAAGCCAAAGCCATTGCTGGTAGTGCATTGTTTAGAGCTCGAAGAGCAGTTTGCAAGAAAGAAGACGTTGGTCAAAGCTGCATGAAAGACCAAGTATTTTTTTCAGCAATTGTTGAATAAATTTTGGGTTGTTAAAGGGTTTTTTCTTTGAATCGAAAAAAAAACAAAGGTTTTTCCCTGAAAAATATTCGGCAATTATTTCAAAAAAAATTTAAATAAAGGAGTGAATGTGTGAAATTGAAGGAAAAGAAGACAAATTTATCTTTATTGAAGGAATGAATAAAAGAAGTTTTTTTTAAAAGGGTTTTTTTCTACTTAAATTGAATTTTTTTTTGGAGAAATAAGGAAATATACACCTTAGTTGAAGGAAAAACTTTCATTGGAAAATAAGGAAGTATAAACCTTTGCTGAAAATACTGAAACCCTAGGAGAAGAATAAAATGGCCGAGATGTTGAATGCAAAATTCAAGGTGGAGAAATTCACCGAAAAGAGCAATTTTGCTCTTTGGAAACTGAAGGTTAGGGATTTGCTTATGCAACAAGGGTTGCATAAGGCATTGGATGGGGCAACTAAGAAACTTGCTACCATGACTACCTCAGACTGGAAGGACTTGGATGCCCAAGCTCTCAGTACCATCCGGTTATGCCTAGCGGATGAAGTTCTCTTCAACATTGTTGAAGAGACTACAACGTCAGGCTTGTGGGAAAAACTTGAAAAACTCTATATGACAAAGTCATTAACCAACACAATTTATCTGAAAATACAGTTATACAATCTTCGAATGAAAGAAGGTTCAAACATTGTAGAACATGTGAATGTTTTTAATACACTAATATGCCAATTAAGAGATATGGAAGTTAAAATACAAGAAGAAAATAAAGCCATAACTTTGCTGTGTTCTCTGCCTGACTCATGGGATCACTTCGTAACTTCAATCAGCTTGAGAACTGCTGATTCTTTGAAGTTTGAATCAGTCGTGGGAGCTCTCCTGTCTGAAGAAGTACGAAGGAAATCCAGCACTGAAATAGCTGCATCAAAAGCCATGGTATCTAGAGGACACTCAAAGGAAAGAGGAGAAAAACCAAGGGGGTCTTCCAGATCGAAATAGAAGGGAAAGAAGCGTAAGGAAAATGTTGGAACTGCAATAAAATTGGACACTTGAAGAAGGACTGTTGGAAACGAAAGGAATCCGAAAACTCGAATAAGGAACTGAATCAGGTCGATTCAGGTATGATAGACGAATTTTTATGTACTGAAGAATTATGTATGATAGATGAAACATCACCTGAATGTAATGTCTCTCAGGGTTTCGATAGCTGGCTATTAGACTCTGGTGGTTCGCATCACATGTGCCCACATAGAAATTGGTTTACCTCGTATGAAAATGTAAACGGTAGTTCTGTGTTTACGGGTAACAATGTGTCATGTCAGACTGTTGGGATGGGAGACATTAGGATTAAGATGTATGATAACACAATTAGAACATTAACTAATGTTAGACATGTACCTGATTTGAAGAAAAATTTGATTTCTTTGGGAGTGTTGGATTCAGATGGTTATAAGTTTACAAGTCAGGATGGCGTCTTGAAAGTATTTAAAGGAGCCCTTGTGGTTATGAAGGCAGAAAAGGTCGCAAATCTTTATAGCTTAAAAGGAAGTACTAAGATCAGTGAAGCAGTGGTTGCGTCAGAAAAGGAAGAAGCAGGTACTCGTCTATGGCATCAGCGATTGTGTCATATGAGCGAGAAAGGTCTTCAGATCCGGATGAAACATAAATCTCTTCTTGGTCTGAAATCCTTGAAGTTAGATTTCTGTAAACATTGTGTGTATGGAAAACAGTGTAAAGAGAGATTTAAAGTTGGAAATCATAATAGTAAAGATGTTTTAGACTATATTCATTGTGATATATGGGGGCCATCCCCTGTTGTGTCATATAGAGGTGCACTGTATTTTTTAATGTTTATTGATGATTACTACCGTAAAGTTTGGGTCTATATGCTAAAAAGGAAAGATGATGTATTAAATGTATTTAAACAATTTAAATTAATGGTAGAGAAAAGAACAGGAAAATCTATTAAATTCTTAAGAACTGACAATGGTGGTGAGTTCACTTCAGTTGAATTTGAACAATACTGTAAGGATGAGGGAATTGTTAGACACAAAATTGTTGTTTATACTCCTCAGCAAAATTATGTTGCTGAGCATATGAATCAGACTCTTATGGAAAGAGCCAGAAGCATGATCAACAATGCTGACTTGCAAAAGGAGTTGTGGGCAGATGTAGTATATACTGCTTGTTATTTAGTTAACAGATCACCTTCAGTAGCAATTGATTGTAAAATTCCTGAAGAAGTTTGGACAGGTCAGTCTTGTGACTATTCACATTTGAGGATATTTGGCTGTGATGCTTATTCTCTCATTCCGAAAAATCAACGTTCAAAATTAGATCCAAAGTCGGAATGTTATGTCTTTGTTGGGTATGACTATGCAGTGAAAGGATATAGGTTGTGGGATCCTACATTGTGGAATATAGTCATTAGTAGAGATGTAACATTTGATGAATCCTCTCTTTTAAAATCAATTGTTGAAAGAATTGAACAGGAACAGGTATCGCTAAATCAACGAGTTCAGTTGGAGGCTAGACTTTTCGGTGACAGTCGAAAGGAAGGAGAGACCTCTGGAGAAAAAGGTGTTGAAGGCACAAAGGAAGCCGTTGAAGCTTCTGAACCAGTGCAAGTTTCTGAACCAGTTCAGCAACCAGTCGCTCTAAGAACGTCTACAAGGGAAAGGAAAATTCCCAAAAGGTATGAAGATTCTGCTCCATCTTTTGATTTGATTACTGAAGATGGGGAACCTTTTTGTTATCAAGAAGCAGTAGATGATACATATAGCGAAAAATGGAAAGTGGCTATGGAAGAAGAAATGGACTTCTTAGCCAAGAACAATACCTCGGATCTTGTAGAGCTTCCTAAAGGGAGAAGTGTTGTTGGATGCAAACGGGTCTTCAAGCTGAAACGAAAAGTTGATGGAAGTATTGAAAGGTATAAGGTGAGACTGGTAGCAAAAGGGTATTCTCAGGTTGAAGGTATAGACTTTCATGAGATTTTTTCTTTAGTTGTAAAACTTGTTTCTATTCGTACTGTGTTGGCACTAACTGCGTTGCTTAATCTTGAGTTAGAACAATTAGATGTTAAAACAACTTTTCTACATGGTGATTTGAACGAAGATATATATATGGAACAACCAGAAGGTTTTGTATGAGGTCACACTAGAAGATTAGTTTGCAAGCTCAGGAAATCATTGTATGGTCTGAGGCAGTCTCCCAGACAATGGTACAAGAAGTTTGATTCCTTCATGGTGAGCGAGAACTTTATAAGAAGTGAGTATGATCATTGTGTATACTTCAAAAGTTTCAATGACATATTCATTATCTTAGCATTGTATGTTGACGATATGCTTATTGCAAGAAAAAGCATGGAAGAGATCAACAGGTTAAAGCCTCAACTCTCTAGGACGTTTGATATGAAGGATCTTGGAGCAGCAAAACATATCTTGGGCATGGAGATACATAGAGACAGGAAATGGTAAGCTTTGGTTATCACAACAGAAGTATGTGGAGAAAGTACTTGAAAAGTTCTCTATGAACAATGTGAAACCTGTTAATGTTCCACTAGCTTCCCATTTTAAGATTTCTTCGGTTTTGAGTTCTAGAGTTGATGAAGAAAAGCAGTATATGTCTCATGTACGATATGCAAATGCGGTAGGCAACTTAATGTATGCGATGGTATCTACAAGACCTGACATTTCACATGCAATTGGACTTGTCAGCAGGTTAATGACAAATCTAGGTAAAGAACATTGGCAAGCAGTGAAATGGGTGCTTCAATATCTAAGAGGCACAAGTGACCATTGCATTGTCTTTAATGGTAGTGAAGGATCAGTCTGCGCATGTGTAGATGCTGACTATGCAGGTGAATTGGAAAAAATAAGATCTACTATAGGTTATGTCTTTACTCTTGCAGGTGGAGCAATTAGTTGGATGTCAAAGCTTCAAGAAATAGTTGCTTTGTCCACTACTAACGCCGAATATATAGCTGCTTCAGATGCCAGTAAAGAAGCAATCTAGTTAAAGGGTCTGCTTGATGAAATTGGAAGAATGCAGGAGAAAGTGAATGTACTTTGTGACAGTCAAACTGCTATTCACTTGGCTACAAACCCTGCCTATCACAGCAGAACCAAGAACATTGATGTAAGGTATCCTTTTCTGAGACATGTGATCGATGGCGGAAAAGTAGCTCTTCAAAAGGTCCATACACGAGAGAATTGTGCAGACATATTCACCAACCCAGTTACAATAGAGAAGCTGCGGTGGTGTTTAGCTTCTCTTGGCTTGCAGAAAAGATGATGAATGGGCATGGGCAAGGGATTAGGAAAATTGTTGTCAAGGTGGAGTTTGTTTGTTTGACAACGAATTAGTAATTTTGGGTAAAATGTAACTAGACAGTTTTATACCGAAATGTCAGTTATGTAATGGAGGTCGATGATATAAAACTAATGAATGCCCATGAAATGTATGAGCGGAGAATCATTGTTGAATAATAAATTCCAATCCAATTCAGTTTCTTGTCTTGGTAAATGTATAACCGATTGTGTTAAGTTTATTTTTCTTCATTATTTCAAATATTGATACAACATGTAGGGGATGGTTGGATTAGATTCAGAGCTAAGTGGGGTGGATCTCTGAATTGAAAAACACATGGTGGTAGTTGTTCCTGAACCACACTGAGGATGCAAGAAGACACTGGAAAAGCAACCCCTAAACCAGACTTTGGGTTATGGTAAAGCCAGATTTCGTGCCTCGGTGGGCCTAGGAATCCTTGCCGATGAATGACGGGATATACGATAAAGCCAAGAGGTGGATTTTCTCTCCATTGGACCTAGTGATTCTAGGAGGGAATGCAAGGTAAAGCCTAGAGAGTATGTCTTGGTGTAGGGCCTAGTGATCACTTAATTAGACTGCAGATGCACGGTAAATCCTGAGAGGCTAGGAGGCACTCAAATTCCTAACGGTGTAGGCGGATAACTACGGTGGAATCCACATTGATTGGTGTTTTGCATGTGTTCTATGAGTCCCACAATCATACTTGGAAGGGGGTGATTGGCTGAAGAGAAACTTCGTTCAACCAATCTATGGTTAGGTGAAGCGTGGTAGTCCCACCACCAGTTAATTCATTGCATTTATTAATGAGAAATTCATTCCCTCAATTTTCATGTGAAAATGTACTAATATATATGGATTTTGATGGTTGATATGTCCATTGTATCTCTATTTCTATTATGTTGGTTATGTGTACATTTTATGGCAACAACTATGTTTGGCTCTTAGCGTGCTTTTACTTGTGTTTGAATGGATATTGTATTTATGACCTAATAAGTCATAAGGCAGTGAAAGACATGAGGAAACAATTGTTCATAGCGATTCTCAGATAAGTATGAGATCCCTAGTTTTAATTATGTTATTTACACCCGTAGGTTACATGTTGATGATATGTTTGACGAAATGCATGTCATGGCTAGTAGTGGTATGGTTATGATTTTGTTCATATTATTTCTTTTGTATCCTTGTTACCTTGTATCCTTACCAATTCTAAATGATCATACCATTCTAGGCAGTATCCCGGGCTTTGTGCCAAAAATTATCGCTCATATCTTGGAATGTTAACATTAGTTTTGAGAGTAACTCACCTAGGTAGTGTCTAGGGAGTGTTATAAGGCACCATTCTAGTGTTTGGGGAGGAATAATCTTGAAACTTACTCACTTAGGCAGTGTCTAAGGAGTGTTACCCTGCCCTCAGTTTTCTTAAGCAGCGGTAGGACCCCAGGACAAGAAGTCTTAGTGGCTGACTTGTCTTTTGAAGGTTACGTTGATGATGTTGGATCATTTTGTGTGATGTTCCATAGATTCAATTTCCTTAAAGTCACCAAGGAGGTAGAATCTTATCATAGTGGCCTCTCGTCACATGTTTAGCCTGGTTCGCCAGTTGCTTAGGTAGATGTGGTAGGAGAGTATTACATAAATATGATCTGAAATCACCCCTAAGTGACCTCATAAAATTAATGAAGGTATTAAAGACTCATGTGCTGGTGTCTCTGTCTATGTTATCTTAGGCAACGGATTGATAAGATTGCAAAATAAACAGACACTTGTAACAGTAAGAGATCAGAGTAAGCAAAATAGAAACACAACAAATTTTAATAATGACTTCACCCAATCCTACTAGGCTACGTCTCATGGTCCAACTTTTAGTGATGGCCCTTTTATTATGTTTTAAATGCAGAGTCTTACAATAAGGAGCTCAATCTGAGTCTCACTTGACAGAGGATGATCAGTAGGATGACACTTGGAATTCCCAAGTTCTTAGAGTTCAGACACTTCCCTTACTGAATTTTGACCTCAATTGGTCTCTGTTTGCTCGATGATACCCTTACTCTGATGGTTAGCTCAGCTTCTCTGTTTTCTGCAATTTTTTCGTTCTTTTTGTGTCTCTCGGCCTTCAGCTTCTTCGCTGCTTCTCTGCTTCACTGTCTCTCTATCTTGTCTCTTTAAGCCCATGGATTTAAAGCTAGTTCATTTCTTCGATTGTTCGCTTTGTCTTCCCAGCACTCTGAATCGCTTGTCTCTGTCTGCTGGGACTCCTCTGCCCTGCATCATCGTTGCTGCATAACGATTCGCAGAGAGGTGGACACCTTTCTTCTTGCAAACTGAGTGTCAGTTCTTCCTAAATGGTCATTTTTTCCATTATTTCCCAGATGCCTACAAAACAGATCCTTCGACTCATCGGTCAAATCGCACTTCAAATCTTTATGTGCCGTAGCTTATTTCTCCGTTGGGTCTGATCATTCATCAGGTTGAACCTCTGTCATTTTATCTGGAGCCTGTAGATCCTACAATCTTTGCTTATATCGTGCGGTTGAGTTGCTCAATCGTTAGTCCATGATGTAAGCGGTTTTTCTCTCTCCCTGCCGTACACGCGTCATTCGGTGTATGGAATCGTTGGGCCTTCAGCCAAACCCACTTCCCACCCGAAATGCCTCCAATATTCTGCCGATTTTGAGCACGGAACCCTCCTGTCAGTTTTAGTGCTTTCCCACGATTTTCTGGTTTCCCTTGTGACCGAGCGTTCGCGGCTTTTCCTTCTCGAGGTGTTTTTCCCAGCGAATCACATATCAGAAACAATCTTTGTTTTTGGGTTTGAGTGTCCCAACTACCATTTTTGTGCCATGCACAGTCTCCATGGGCCAACGGTCAACGCACATTGAAGGAAGGTCCTAGTTGCTCCGTGCCAGGTGCAAATTACCAGTATTAAAAGGAAAGCTGATGTATTAAATGTCTTTAAACAATTTAAAGTAATGGTAGAGAAAAGAATAGGCAAATCTATTAAATGCTTAAGAACTGACAATGGTGGTGAGTTCACTTCAGTTGAATTTGAACATTACTGTAAGGATGAGGGAATTGTTAGACACAAAACTATTCTTTATACTCCTCAGCAAAATGGTGTTGCTGAGCGTATGAATCAGACTCTTATGGAAACAGCCAGAAGCATGATCAACAATGCTAACTTGCAAGAGGAGTTATGGGCAGAAGGAATATCTACTTCTTGTTATTTAGTTAAAAGATCACCTTCAGTAGCAATTGATTGTAAAATTCTTGAAGAAGTTTGGACAGGTCAGTTTTGTGACTATTCACGTTTGAGGATATTTGGTTGTGATGCTTATTCTGTCATTCCGAAAAATTAGCGTTCAAAATTAGATCCAAAGTTGAAAGGTTATGTATTTTTTGGGTATGACTATGCAGTGAAAGGATATAAGTTGTGGGATCCTACACTGCGAAAGATAGTCATTAGTAGAGATGTAACATTTAATGAATCCGCTCTTTTAAAATTAACTGTTGAAAGAATTGAACAGGAACAGGTATCTCCAAATCAACGAGTTCAGTTGGAGGCTAGACTTTTTGTGACAGTCGAAAGGAAGGAGAGACCTCTGGAGAAAAAGGTGTTGAAGACATAAAGGAAGCCGTTGAAGCTTCTGAACCAGTGCAAGTTTCTGGACCAGTTCAGCATCCAGTCACTCTAAGAACATCTACAAGGGAAAGGAAAATTCCCAAAAGGTATGAAGATTCTGCTTCATCTTTTTCTTCGATTACTGAAGATGGGGAACCTTCTTGTTATCAGGAAGCAGTATATGATACAGATAGCGAAAAATGGAAAGAGGCTATGGAAGAAGAAATGGACTCTTTAGCCAAGAACAATACCTCGAATCTTGTAGAGCTTCCTGAAGGGAGAAGTGTTGTTGAATGCAAATGGGTCTTCAAGCTGAAACGAAAAGTTGATGGAAGTATTGAAAGGTATAAGGTGTGACTGGTAGCAAAAGGGTATTGTCAGGTTGAAGGTATAGACTTTCATGAGATTTTTTCTCCAGTTGTAAAACTTGTTTCCATTCGTACTGTGTTGGCACTAACTGCGTTGCTTAATCTTGAGTTAGAATAGTTAGATGTTAAAAAAAGAATTCTACATGGTGGTTTGAATGAAGAGATATATATGGAACAACCAGAAGGTTTTGTATGAGGTCACAACAGAAGATTAGTTTGCAAGCTCAGGAAATAATTGTATGGTCTGAGGCAGTCTCCCAGACAATGGTACAAGAAGTTTGATTACTTCATGGTGAGAGAGAACTTTATAAGAAGTGAGTATGATCATTGTGTATACTTAAAAAGTTTCAATGGCATATTCATTATCTTAGCTTTGTATGTTGACGATATGCTTATTGGAAGCAAAAGCATGGAAGAGATCAACAGGTTAAAGGCTCAACTCTCTAGGACATTTGATATGAAGGATCTTGGAGCAGCAAAACATATCTTGGGCATGGAGATACACAGAGACAGGAAAAATGGTAAGCTTTGGTTATCACAGCAGAAGTATCTGGAGAAAGTACTTGAAAAGTTCTCTATGAATAATGTGAAACCTGTTAATGTTCCACTAGCTTCCCATTTTAAGCTTTCTTCAGTTTTGAGTCCTAGAGCTGATGAAGAAAAGCAGTATATGTCTCATGTACCATATGCAAATGTGGTGGGCAACTTAATGTATGCGATGGTATCTACAAGACCTGACATTTCACATGCAATTGGAGTTGTCAGCAGATTCATGGCAAATGCAGGTAAAGAACATTGACAAGCAGTGGAATGGGTGCTTCGATATCTAAGAGGCATAAGTGACGATTGCATCGTCTTTAATGGTAGTGAAGGATCAGTCTGCAGATATGTAGATGCTGACTATGCAGGCGATTTGGAAAAAAAAAGATCTACTACAGGTTATGTTTTTACTCTTGCAGGTGGAGCGATTAGTTGGATGTCAAAGCTTCAAGAAACAGTTGCGTTGTCCACTACTGAAGCCAAATATATAGCTTCTTCAAATGCCAATAAAGAAGCAATCTAGTTAAAGGGTCTGCTCGATGGAATTTGAACAACACAGGAGAAAGTGAATGTACTTTATGACAGTCAAAGTGCTATTCACTTGGCTACAAACCCTGCCTATCACAGCAGAACCAAGCACATTGATGTAAGGTATCATTTTTTGAGGCATTTGATCGATGGCGGAAAAGTAGCTCTTCAAAAGGTCCATACACGAGAGAATTGTGCAGACATATTCACAAAGCCAGTTACAGTGGAGAAGCTGCGGTGGCGTTTAGCTTCTCTTGGCTTGCAAAAAAGATGATGAATGGGCATGGGCAAGGGATTAGGAAAATTGTTGTCAAGGTGGAGTTTGTTAGTTTGACAACGAATTAGTAATTTTGGGTAAAATGTAACTAGACATTTTTATACCGAAATGTCAGTTATGTAACGGAGGTCAATGATATAAAACTAATGAATGCCCATGAAATGTATGAGTGGAAAATCATTGTTGAATAATAAATTCCAATCCAATTCAATTTCTTGTCTTGGTAAATGTATAACCGATTGTGTTAAGTTTCTTTTTCTTCATTATTTCAGATATTGATACAACATGTAGGGGATGGTTGGATTAGATTCAGAGCTAAGTGGGGCGGATCTCTGAATTGAAAAACACATGGTGGTAGTTGTCCCTGAACCACACTGAGGATGCACGAAGACATTGGAATAGCAACCCCTCAACCAGAGTTTGGGTTATGGTAAAGCCAAATTTTGGGCCTCGGTGGGCCTAGGAATCCTTGCCGATGAATGGCAGGATATACGATAAAGCCAAGAGGTGGATTTTCTCTTCGTTGGACCTAGTGATTCTGGGAGGGAATGCAAGGTAAAGACTAGAGAGTATGTCTTGGTGTAGGGCCTAGTGATCACTTGATGAGACTACAGATGCATGGTAAAGCCTGAGAGACTAGGAGGCACTCAAATTCCTAACAGTGTAGGTGGAGAACTACGGTGGAATCCACATTGATTGGTGTTTTTCATGTGTTCTACGAGTCCCACATTCATACTTGGAATATGGGATGGGGGTGATTGGCTGAAGAGAAACTTGGCTCAACCAATCTATGGTTAGGTGAAGTGTGGTAGTCCCACCACCAGTTAATTCATTGCATTTATTAATGAGAAATTCATTCCCTCAATTTTCATGTGCAAATATACTAATATCTATATGGATTTTGATGGTTGATATGTCCATTGTATCTCTATTTCTATTATGTTGGTTATGTGTACATTTTATGGCAACAACTATGTTTGGCTCTCAACGTGCTTTTACTTGTGTTTGAATGGATATTGTATTTATGACCTAATAAGTGATAAGGCAGTGAAAGACATGAGGAAACAACGGTTCATAGCGATTCTCAGATAAGTATGGGATCCCTACTTTTAATTATGTTATTTACACCTGTAGGTTACATGTTGATGATATGTTTGACAAAATGCCTGTCATGGCTAGTAGTGGTATGGTTATGATTTTGTTCATATTATTTCTTTTGTATCCTTGTTGCCTTGTATCCTTACCAATTCTAAATGATCATTCCATTCTAGGCAGTATCACGGGCTTTGTGCCAAAAATTATCGCTCATATCTCGGAATGTTAACATTAGTTTTGAGACTAACTCACTTGGGCAGTGTCTAGGGAGTGTTATAAGGCACCATGCCAGTGTTTGGGGAGCACTATTCTTGAAACTTTCTCACTTAGGCAGTGTCTAGGGAGTGTTACCCTGCCCTCAGTTTTCTTAAACAGCAGTAGGACCCCGGGACAAGAAGTCTAAGTGGCTAACTTGTCTTTTGAAGGTTATGTTGATGATGTTGGATGATTTTGTGTGATTTTCCATAGATTCAATTTCCTTAAAGTCACCAAGAAGGTTGAATCTTATCATAGTGGCCTCTCGTCACATGTTTAGCCTGGTTTGCCAGTTGCTTAGGTAGATGTGGCAAGAGAGTATTACATAAATATGATCTGAAATCACCCCTAGGTAACTTCATAAAATTAATGAAGGTATTACAGACTCATGTGCCGGTGTCTATGTCTATGTTATCTTAGGCAACAGATCGATAAGATTGCAAAATAAACAGACACTTGAAACAGTAATAGATCACAGTAAGCAAAATAGAAACACAACAAAATTTAATAAGGAGTTCACCCAATCCTACTGGGCTACGTCTCCTGGTCCAACTTTTAGTGATGACCCTTTTATTATGTTTTAAATGCAAAGTCTTACAATAAGGAGCTCAATCTGAGTCTCACTTGACAGAGGATGATCAGTAGGATGACACTTGGAATTCCCAAGTCCTTAGAGTTCAGAGACTTCCCTTACTGAATTTTGACCTCAATTGGTCTCTGTTTGCTCGATGCTACCCTTACTGTGATGGTCAACTTGACCTCTCTGTTTTCTGCAATTTTGTCGTTCTTTCTGTGTCTCTCGGTCTTCAGCTTCTTCACTGCTTCTCTACCTCACTGTCTCTCTGTCTTGTCTCTTTAAGCCCGTGGCTTTAAAGCTAGTTCGTTTCTTCGATTGTTCGCTTTGTCTTCCCAGCACTCTGAATCGCTTGTCTCTGTCTGCTGGGACTCCTCTGCCCTGCATCATCGTTGCTGCATAACGATTTGCAGAGAGGTGGCCACCTGCCTTCTGGCAAACTGAGTGTCAGTTCTTCCTAAATGGTCATTTTTTCCATTATTTCCCAGATTCCTACAAAACGGATTCTTCGAATCACAGGTCAAATCGGACTTCAAATCTTTATGTGCCGTAGCTTATTTCTCCGTTGAGCTTATCATTCATCGGGTTGAACCTCTTTCGTTTTATCTCGAGCCCCCAGATCCTACAATCTTTGCTTATATTGTGCAGTTGAGTTGCTCAATTATTAGTCTGTGATGTAACTGGTTTTTCTCTCTCCCCACCGGACATGCGTCATTTGGTGTATGGAATCATTGGGTCTTCATCCAAACCCACTTACCACCCGAAATGCCTCCAATATTCTGCCGGTTTTCAGCGCGGAACCGTCTTGTTGGTTTTAGCGCTTTCCCACAGTTTTCTGGTTTCCCTTGTGACCGAGCGCTCACGGCTTTTCCTTCTCGAGGGGTTTTTCCCAGCGAATCACATATCAGAAACAGTTACTGTTTTTGGGTTTGAGCTTCCCAACTACCATTTTTGCACCATGCATAGTCTCCATGGGCCAACAGTCAGCACGCATTGAAGGAAGGTCTTCATTGCTCCGTGCTGACTGCAAATTACCATTTTTCAGAGGTTATTTCTGATAGCTATAAGATTTTTTGAGGTCTGTCATTCATTCTTAACAATCATGGAATTGTTTGAGGATCCAATTCAGATCAATATATTTTTCATATAAATATCTCAATATAGAACTTAAATAAATTATTTGAACATCTATATTAATTAATATATTTGAGTATGAACTTTCTCTCTCTTATGTATGTATTAATGTTTACTTTTGTAAAATATTTCAATGTTGGAAAGGAAAAAGTAATTAAAGATAAATAAGATGTCACTCAATTTTTAATATAAAATATAAATAATGATAAAATATTCAAAACTACAATATAAACAATGAAAAACTACCACTATAGATTTTTCTTAATCACATATTTACCAAACACTAGAAGGAATTAAATTTCTTGACATGTAGATTCTTTGTCAAGTTTGAAAAGTGATCCCTCAAGGCTCTCAGTAAATCGTAGTTAAAATAAATCTATATATTGATATGAGGTGCTAAAAATACAATGTTCTAATAATTTCGTGGTCCAATCTTAAACGAAACAATTTCTATCATTGAAAAAACAATTATAAAATTTGATAACCATCCTCATTAGAAATGGAAAAAAAAAATATTCCAGATTAAAAAATTATAAAAGTTGTTCCTACATAAAGTTCTTCTTATACATGGCAACCAATGACATCTAGTTCAATCGGCAAGTAAGCACTCGTCAAACCAGTAATTATTACTTGTTCGGAACTCCATTTAAAAATAATTTTCAGTTTGAATATGAGAATGTGATTTTTGATAGAATTTAGAACATGACTTTATTAAATTTTAGTTTGAATATAAGCATGTGATTTTTGTTAGAATTTAGAACATGACTTTATTTGGGTAAATTCAATTCTAGATACAAATCAAACCAAAGTTTCCCGGACAAGAACTCTATCATCCAAAACCATCCGTGACAGCAATATTCCACCAAGATAGAGAGTGCTTAAGCGGAAACAACGTGGGGCCTTCTTGTAAATACTTTTCTCGGTATTCTTACAAATAAACGAAGAGTTAGTAAATATGGGGAAATGGAGTTTCGGATTTGTGGGGACCATTGCTTAGTCAAATGCCACTTTTCTCAAAAATTAAAATACATTTGGTTGGACCATAGCCTGAACAAATGCCACTTTCTCAGGAATTAAAATACATTCTAAACGAACGAGACTTTTATTATGCACAACCTACGGGAATTTGCCAGCAAGGTAGTTGGCTTCTTACGGGCAAAAATGGTCTGGCCTGGCCTGGCTTGGCTTGGCTGGGCTTTGCTGTGCTGAAAACATTCACGCAAAGGTGCTCCTTCTCTGCGTGGGAATGTTATAATTATGTCATGTCGATATGCAGAAGATCTCGACCATTACGCCAAAGCTAACTGTTGTGGTTTATAAAGGGACACATATGTGTTTTATTGACTCAGAGGAAGTTTTTTTTATAACTTGGTTTGATGCGTTTTTTTATAACTTAGTTTGATATGTAAGGATGTTTTTTCTATCAAAATAAATTAAATAAAAATTTAAAAATAGAAAAAAAATTAAATACGTTTGAATAATAATGGGTTAAAAAAAGACTCGTAAAAAATTGATCCCTTTCTTCATATTAAATTTGTATGTAAAATAAATCTATCTTCATAATTATATGTAAAACAAAAAAAATTCAAAAATGAAACAAGAATGAATAATTGTTTTATATCAATTCATAAAAAATACTGCATAATAGAAATAAATCCCTCTTCATTCATATTAAATTTGCATCTAAAATAAATCTATGTTCATTATTATATTTAAACTAAATCTTATATTAAAAACAAAGAAAACTTAAAGCGATGAAACCAGAAGAATTAGTTGTTATTAAGATGGTTAAGAAGTTTTTTTTACAACTTAGTTTGATGTGTAAGGATGTTTTTTGCCTATAAAATTGAAATTAAATAAAAAATAAAAAAAATTAAATAACAAATCTATCTTCATTATTATATTTAAAACAAAAAAAATTCAAAAAATGAAACAAGAATGAATTAATTGTTATTATATCAATTCATAAAAAATACTGCATATATAGAAATTAGATCCCTCTTCATTCATATTAAATTTGCATCTAAAATAAATCTATGTTCATTATTATATTTAAACTAAATCTTATATTAAAAACAAAGAAAACTTAAAGCGATGAAACCAGAAGAATTAGTTGTTATTAAGATGGTTAAGAAGTTTTTTTTACAACTTAGTTTGATGTGTAAGGATGTTTTTTGCCTATAAAATTGAAATTAAATAAAAAATAAAAAAAATTAAATAACTATACAAAACATTTAAATAATGCCGGTGTTTAAAAAAATTTGAACTTATAGAAATTGAATCTCTCTTTCATATTAAATTTATATTTATATTTAAAGTAAATCGAAAACAAAAAAATTAAAAAATAAAACAAAAACCAATTAGTCATTGTTATATGGATTTATAAAAAAAAATTACACATGTAAAAATTAGGTCCCTCTCTATTCATATTAAATTTGTATTCAAAATAAATCTATTATCATTATTATATTTAAAACAAAGAAAACTTAAAGCGATGGAACAAGAACGAGTTAGTTGTTATTAAGATGGGCAGAGATATCTGTTTCAGTGGACCAGTTTCTCCCAACCTATACATACATATTGAAGAAATCTTTAGTCAACCACTCGGTCGAACACATAACCAGATCACATGCTTTATATGTATATTTATTTGAAGAGTAATGAAAATATGGCGTTTTCCATATGTATAGGATCCCCACTAACTTTAATGAGTGTGTAGGGTTTTTATTTTTGCAAAAAAACAGAAAATCGTCACCGACTTTCATCAAATAATACGAGTACCTACCGCCTTCATGTTATAGTGCCAAGTGTAATACTTGAGGTAACAGTCATGAAAACGTGCTGAATGAAATTTTTCTATAGGAATGTTACACCTTGTCACAAATTATCAGCGTCCAAAATGCAAAATGTAAGGTATAAGCATAATAATTTTTCAATTATTAAAATGAAGAGAGAATATGTATTAGTGAAGAAATTTTGTTTAAAAATTTGAGCATGTGTTTTAGATTACTATTAGTTTCTATTTTTTAGGTGTTACTTATAATTCTCTTATAAATTTATGTATTCTGATTTCAATAATAAGTTGGTAAAGCGTTTTTGGCTTTGTACACTCTGCAAGTGAGAGCTGCTAAATTTCAGATTATAAGTTGTCTTTGTTAATTTTAATATGGTATCAGAGTTGGTGAGCCTTAGTGGCTGAAATTATTGCAGTTGGTGGCAGAGAGTGTCTAGGGAGCAGCCGAAGCATGGAGTTGTGGTGGCTGGAGAAAGGCAATTATTTTTCTTCTCTAAGATTGGAGTAGGCAGCGTGGAACTATGGATAGTTTACGCGTTGGTCAACCGATATTTGGTCAAGGCTCAGCACAGGTCTGAGGCTTGTTCACATACTGATCACTTTTTCCTCACATGAATTTCGAGTAGCGCGCCTAGGAAGCGCGAATCCAATATATGATAGTCGCGTTGCTGCAGAAATCAAATCAATTGGCTAGAAAGTGGTTGTTTCTCATTGATGACATGTTGCCATCTAGTGGCGCACCAGAGATGGTATTGGTGCAGATTCGAGGTTGGCTTGTTCGATCAGAGTTAGATCGAGCTCCTTTGAAAGACGAGATCACCTGAACTAAGGACGACATCCACAGATCAAGTGTGAGCATCACCGCATCGTGTCGAACTATGGAATGTGGTGGATTTGTGTGGTCTTGCATGTGGTGTGTCATGCCCCCAGGCCAGCGGTAGTCTTTCAACTGCTCTTGGCGAGGTGTGGCACCACCGAACACTTTCTTTTCACCAATACTTATGTTCGTCGACTACGCCTAACCACTTATTCCTACATAGTTTGTGTTTCTCATCCAAGTATTATTTCTTTATCCTTTATACCAATGAACACCCATACACATTCATTATCAACAACAATTGTAAATGATGAACACAATTGCACAATATAAAGGGAGGGGAAACTCCCTGAACAATGAGTTTGCCCAACAATATATTATACAATAGTTTACAAAGCTTTACAAGTATACTTGGAAACCCCAAGTTTCATACTTAGCCAAATTTACAATCCAAGGCGAAACTAAGTTGCCTAGCTCGTCGGCACCTCCGCACGGTTGCCGCATGACTCACCAACGCTTCGTTTACCTTGTCGCATGATCGTGTTGTTTGCCCAACTTGGGTGCGTCTCCAAGTTGCCACACACGGGCGCCTCCACTTGAGAGACAACTCCATCCACAATCTCAAGACTTCACCAAGTCACCGTGCACACTTGAACGATGGGCGGGCGCTCACCCGAATCGCCAAAATAGCCATGCCAAGTCACCACACAAACCAGGTGCTCCTCCGTTTCACTGTTGGGCACCTTCACACAAACTAGGCGCCACACTCGTGCACGCCTCAACCATCCGTCGGGCGCCACACACCCATGCACGCCCTCACCCAACCACTGGGTGCTCCTACCTGCGCCTTCACCCAATACTGCGCTGTCACCGTGCAGCCCTGCATAAGAATGGGCGCATTCCAACCTGCGCCTTTCTCCTTTTTCTACGCACTAGACCTGCGCCTCTACCTTGCTGAGTGAAGATGTTGAGCGAATGAGTGATGTCCAAATGTCATCCATGCACTTGTAATATATACCAAACGTGGGGTGAAGTCTGGCTACCCAACCGACTTGCCCAATTGTCCACACGCCATCGCAAAGTCTCCAAACATCATGTCAGCCCCTCATCCAATGTAGTTCGGCCTCCATACGTCTACCACCATGCCACTGCACATATATACATGCTCGCCCATCCTTCTATCATGCGCATAATACACTGTCGCATGTCAAGGGAGCTCACACTTCGTCCAACCGCAGCTCGTTCAAGCCTACCGATGCGCACGCACGTTCCACTCGTGCACCCAGAACTGCAGGTCATTACATCCTCCTCCACCTTAAATCGTTGTCGTCCTCGACAACATACCATCCTGGTAGCTATCCACCATGATCATCATCAATGTCTGTCTTATCCTTGGTCCATGATGTAAACTCCTCCACATACTGCAAACATCCCTGCAACATATGTAGAACTACCATCTCCACCATGTGTCGTCCTCCTCCTGTGAACTATCGTCCTCATCTGCTTGATGCCAACATCTCTCTGTGCACTTCCGGACCCCATGTATGAACTAGTTGGGTAGCTAATCCAACTGTCACACTCAAGCCATGAGAATGAACATCCTTATGCCTTTACCAGTCTATCTCGGATTTCTGCCACATCTCGGACTCACCAAGAATCTCACCCATGCTCAAGTCCATGGAAACTCCATCCCATCTGCAACATGTCATGATGCTTGATGCCAAGCCATCCCTGCACCATCTATCATACCTGCTCAGCCTGTTATAAGGACTCACTGCCATGAGTAGCTAACAATAAACCCCATTTTCTCATCCATTTAAGAAGATGTGGAGGGAGTAGAGCCTAAAGGCTCGCCCTCACTAACCAACTCAATCCATCTGTCAAGATCTTCTATCTCCATCCTCTATAGATAAGTGACCCCATCCTCCTTGTTACACAGTAATTTGTCACCGTTGGTCACCGTCCTTGTTACCCCCGCTGTCGCACACTGGAGGACGCATTTACGGACCTGTGACCAGTGACACAACTTGAAAACACTTCCATTAGAGTCTCCTAAGTATGAACTTCAAAATCCCTGAAGACACCCTTTGAAGATTAGCCCTAAATAATTCCTTTTTTCCATTAGCGCGTGTCCACAGTGTCTAGCCCGCGCCAATGGCTCAGTTACTCCAAAAGGGGCGCGCCGATGGATGCTCTGACACAGACCAAAGCCCGCACCACCCAAAATTGGTCATGATTTTTGGCCAGCACGCACTAAAGTCTTTTTTCCTCCATTGCTCATGCAGTTCTCTAAGGAAAAATCCCATGAAGTGGTCGAGTGTCGTCTTTTTCATCCATGACAACCCAGTTCAAAGGCTATTCTGGGACAATGCCAAATCTTTAGTAG